>PVJD01007391.1:0-85259 GCA_004026545.1 Mormoops blainvillei
TTACACAGGAGCCAAATGAAGGATTTCCCAATAGCCAATGCTGGAATAATTTGAGCAAGAAAAGAAATAAAGTATTGTTATATTATAACAAAAAGTATAAAATAAAGAACGACCCATGAGTCCATACTAAAATGAAAAAATAATTGAATAACTAAATAAATGAGGGAGAATAGATAAATCTCCCAGGCAGAAAAATTCCAAATAATTTGTGTAGATACGCTGCCTTTAGGGGAGTAGAGCATAACTCCCCGGTCCTTAAACATGGGCTGCCTAGAGTGACTTCCTTCCAAAGAGAACAGTGTAGAAGAAGGGGATTAACTTTACAGTGCAGAAACCTGTCAAGTGCTGCCTTAGCCAAATGACCAACGTCAGCATCAGAAGTGATAAGTCCTGTTGATAGTATGCACCCTTGCTACAATGTGATGAAAATGGTGTTTCATCTCTGGAGTCTTCCTCCCCACAAAACCCATAACCTAAGTCTATTGATGAGAAAAACATCAGACAAATCTGAACTGAGGAACATTCTACAAAATATCTGACCAGTATTCCCCGAAACTGTTTTTTTTTAAAGATTTTATTTATTTTATTTTTAGACAGAGGGGAAGAAAGGGAGAAAGAGAGGGAGAGAAACATCAATGTGTGGTTGCCTCTCGCGCACCCCGTACTGGGGACCTGGCCCGCAACCCGGGCATTTGCCCTGACTGGGGAATTGAACCGGCTACCCTTTGGTTCACAGGCCAACTCTCAATCCACTGAGCCACACCAGCCAGGGCTTCAAACTGTTAAAGGTCATCAAAAACAAGGAAAATCTGAGAAACTATCAACCAAGTGGAGCCTAAGGAGACATGACAACTAAATAATGTAGTATCCTGGGTCTGATCATGCACCAAAAAAGGACATTGGGGGGAAACTAAGGAAATGTGAATAAAGATTGGATTCAGTTAATAATGGTATATCAATATTGGTTTGTTGTGATGAATGTACCGTACTAACACAAGAAGTTAGTAACAGAAGGAACTGGGTATGGGAACTTTGCACCATCATTGTAATTTTTGTATAGCTCTAAAACTATTGTAAAATAAACTTATTTTTTTTAAGTGGGTGACTGAGAGGTCATGCACCAAAATGTTAATATTGATAGAGAAGCCAAAGAACTGATATGTACAACCCATAGACATAAACTAAGGAGGGGGGAGGTTGATGGGGGTGGGGTACAGGACGGAGGGGGTAAAAGGGAGAAAAAAATGGGACAACTGTAATAGCATCATCAATAAAATATACCAAAAAATTTTTTTAAATGTTAATATTGATTGTTTCTGGATGGTAGGATAAGTTTTTGCTTTAATGTACTACTCAGATTTTCTATACAGCATGTGTATTTATAAAACCTGAAAACTCTTTAAAGTATAACTTCCAGTTTGAGATAATAAACTGATCATATGCCTTCATCTCCTCTCCCTCACAGGCCCTATAAAACTTTTTGAAAAGAACTGACCCATGAGAATACAGAGAGTGGAAGTGAGGACATCAGTGGACAAGAAAGCTCAGTGATTTTTGGATGACTGAAAGGGCTGGAGGACCAGTCACTGCATTAGGCAGAGAAAGCTAAGACTGGAAGGGCCTGGAGAGAGAACCAATGGTGAGGATGAGTGGATTCTCCCCGTGGACCCCAAAGAAGGAGGTGACTTAAAAATAGCGGGCTCTGCAAGAAGTGAGCTTAAAACACGGACTAAATCTAGGGCAGGGGTGTCCAATCTTTTGGCGTCTCTGAGCCACACAGGAAGAAGAGTTGTCTTGGACCACGCATTAAATACATTGTGACACATAATTACAAAACAAATCTCATAATCCCTTAAGTAAATTTACGATTTTGTGTTGGGCTGCATTCATAAGCCATCCTGGGCTGCATGCAGCCTGCGGGTTAGACACACCTCTGCTTCAGGGAATGGTTGAAAGAGAAACCCAGAGGCATTAAAATTCTAGATCCCCTCCCAATCCCACACGGCTAGGCAGCCTGGTCCCTGCCGAACACTGGAGGGTTTTTTTCCTTAGAGAAATTGAACCAGACCAAATCCAGGGATTCCAGCAACAGTGGAGGGCAGCTGCCTGGCTGAAAACATGGGGGTTAACTTAAGACCACATGTTAATAGTATGGCCCTCTGCCAGACCCCTCCCCTTATCCCACTCCCAGAAAGGAACTGTCAAGAATATGTCCCCTGTAGAAGATTGGAAGCTCTTCATTAGAAAAAACTTTACTCGCCCCAGAGAGTTCTGTAAGTGTTGACTTTTTATTATTGTCTCCCAATGAACTGGCCTGAGAGTGAGGCCTGCCCATCAAATCCCTGCCCCCGCCATAGCTGCCAATCATGTTGATGCCACTGTCACATAGGATTGGAAAGGCCAGATCACCAGGAATTTGCAGAAAGTGTTGCCCATAAAAGAGTGAGACCAACATAAACATTTATTTTTTAAAGAAAGAAAATTAACTCAGAGGAAACATAGATGACGTAAGAAGAAAATACATTTTTTATTTTTCTGTATACATTCAATTAATAGCCTCAGAGACTTAAAAGAGGATGCATATTCGCAAAAAAAAAAAACCAAAACAGGATGGTGTAAAAAAGGAATAGAGAATGAGTGAGAGCAGTTAGAAATTTGAACATGGTAGCAAAAATAAAAGATTCAACAAAAGAGTAGGAAAATGAAGTTGAAGGAATCTCCCAGAAAGTAGAAAAGAAAGACAGATAAAAATTGGAAGAGAAAGAGTGCTACAGGATTATTCAGGGAGTTCCAGCAATTGTATGCAGTTTCACAAAACAGAAAAGAATAGGAAATTATTATTTTGTAATAATAATGTAAGTAAATTTCCCAGAAGTGAAGGATATAAATCTCCGATTTGAAAGTACCCACTGAATGTCCAGTAGAATGGGGTGGGGGTGGGGAAGCCAAGGCAATAATTTTGATTTTCAGAACACCAGGATAAAAGAAATAACCTCGTAACTTCTAGAGAGAAACACCGCATCACGTGTGGAGGAGTCAGAGGCGGTGGTACCGGGCCTCGCAGTGGCAGTAAAGGAGCTGGAGAGCCTTGGCCCCAAGCTCTGAGTAAAAATTACTTCTACCCCAGAATTCTATACTTATCCAAAAAGGGTAAGTGTGGAATGAAGATATTTTCAGATATGTAAGAACTCAAAAGTTATACCTCCTACACGCCTTTTCTTAGGAACGTAGTGAAGGATATAATTCAGTGAAATGAAAGAAAGATTAAGCCAAGGAGGAGGAACGAAGAGACTCTAGGAAACAAAGAAGCGATCCAAAGGAGGAGAGGAAACAAAGGAAATCCTCGACTGATACCTGGGCCCCAGGTGTAGAGAGTAGCCCTTCCAAATGGAAGCAAGATGACAGAGGGTATAGAAGGGAGGGAGGGAGAGAAAGAAAAGGTAGTAATTTTTTATACATTTGTATATTTGGAAAAGACATTGCTAGATGTTTAACAGATACATAGAGAACATTCTGAAAATATCAGCAGTAGTTATTAAAAAGAAACTAAGAAAAATGAAAACTATGGTAACTGTTAACTGCAAGAAAAACAAAGTTGGAGGGAATATAATTATGCAATATCATTGTTTAGCAGTAAACTGAGGCTAGATAAAAAAAGAAGTGGTAAAAGTCCTATGGTTAGAATTTTAGTTAGTCTTATAGTTAGAAAATTGGGGGGAAAGATATAAAGTAATTTTTAAAGAATATTTAAGAATTTTCTAGAAATGAGATAATATAAAAACATTATAGTGAACCTAGAGAACATCAAGAATAAATTTCAGTTTTAAAGTCAAGAGAGAACAGGAACTAATTACTTAAAGCCCCGGGGCTGGGGACAGGACAGAAAGCCCCATATCTCGTTAGAACGAAAGACAAGGAGAAGCTGGCTCATAACAGCCGCCCAGGAAACACGGGGGGTGAGTGGGAGATAGCTTCTTAGCAGCTCCTTATAAGTCCCCCATCCTGTTCTGGGAAGATCACAAGGAATCCCACCAAGAATCAGAAAAGGTTGTGGTTCAACCTTTTGCCTTTCTGGCCTATTTGAAAATGTGCAAGGTCACCAGGGCACCATGAGAGCTGTCCCTGTGCAGTATCAAGAAATACCAGTACAGCTCTTTCCAGTCAGCACTGAAACATGGGCATCTCTCAGGACGACTGGCACAAGTGTCCCAAGACTGAGAGCAAGGGAAAGCACTACCACAAAAGCAAAACTATTAACTGGGACACCCTGATGCCATCGCTGAGATTGACCCTACCACACACAGCCAGTCCTTGTGCGAGGAGGCAATGAGAAGCACCGAGCCTTGAGGCTGGACATGGGCAACTTCTCCTAGGGCTCAGAGTGTTGTACATGCAAAACAAGGATTATTGACGTTGTCTGCAATGCATGCGACAATGAACTAGTTAGTACCAGGACCACAGCAAAGAACTGCACCACGCTCATCTACAGCACACTGCACCAATGGTGGTAGGAGTCCCACTAGACACTGCCCCTGGGCCACGAGAAGGGGGCCCAGTTGACTCCTGAAGAGGAAGAGACTTTAAACAAAAAATTATCAAAGAAAATTCAGAAGAAATATGATGAAAGGAAAAAGAATGCCACAATCAGCTGGCTTCTAGAGCAGTTCCAACAGAGCAAGCTTCTTGTGTGCACGGGTCCAAGACCAGGCAAGAGTGGCCATGCAGATGGCCACGTACTGAATGGCAAGGAGCTGGGGTTCTAGCTGAGGAAAATCAAGGCCCAGAAAAGCAAATAAATCCTCATCCCTTTTCTCTTAGCTCATATAATAAAGGTTTTTATTGGAAGGAAGGAAGGGAGGGAGGGAGGGAAAAGGAAAGGCAAGGAAAAGAAAGAGAAAAAAAAGAAAGAAGAAAAGAAAAAAAAGAAATATCAGTATGAGCATAAACACTTTTTAAAAGCAGAACTTATCAGAGCAGCTAAATGGGTTGAAAGTAACTATCTTCGGAAGGAGGCTGCAAACAGGGAGGGAGAGGCTGGGAGCTGATGATTTTATATAAGGGGTGTTTTAATATAAAAGACCCTATTTGATTTTTTTCTGTAAACTTTGATAAAAATAGAAATCAGTTTTTCTAAAGAGGTGGTACATACAGGGACTGGTCTCTGGCCCCTTGAATCTCCAGCCTTTGTCCTGGTAAGTGATGTCAGGAGCCTCAGCTACATCAGCTCATGAAGCTTCATACCCATCTCATCCTTGTCACTTTCCGAAGCCTAAAGCCCACTTTCCTAGAAGTGGGAGTCCTGGGACTTCCAGGCTGAGAGGACCATTAAGTGCCTAGCAAAATGAAGGATGGAAGACACTCACTGAAGTATCACGGAGTTTCATAACAACGGGGAAAAGAGGACATCCCAAAACTTTCAGGAAGAAAAGAAAACGAGCTAATAAAGGAGTCCTGGGGATCAGAATTACAGTTGGCATCTCAAAGCAGTGCTGGATCCTGGAAACAATGGCTCCAAAACTCTGAGGAAAGATGATTTTACTCCAAAATTATTCTCCCATTCAAACTATCAAATAAATGCAAGAGAAGACATTTTCAATACTTGCAAATATTAAGAGTTTTCACCTCCCAAGCACTTTTCTCTTAGGAATTTATCTCTTTGCATAAAGGCAGGAGCCAGGAGCACATGGTCCATCCATGGACTGGGACCACAGTATCTCCTCTCGTGGCTCCGTGCAAATGAGAGTTGTGTGCAAAAGAATGAAACCTGGGGCCTGCGCAGTGCGCACAAGTGTAGGGTTTACATTTATACTTTCCAAATAAAGTAAAACTATAAGCCTAAACAATATTGTGAGACATAGTTTCCAGAGTCAGTGTTTTCAAAGTATTTGGGCAAAGATAATCACTAAATAGTCCATAAGGAGGCCTCCTCAATCCAGAGCATATTCAGAAGAAAACTCCCATAGAAAATAATTTCTAGAGAATATGAACTAAAACACAAGAATTGTAGAACAGATAAGGAAGTGTAGCACCATGAAAAACAATCTACAGCTTCCGAAGTTGGAGGACACACACCCAGGAACTGGATAAAGAGCATTATAAGAGGGACTTGGAAACAGGTATGTCTAAAACCCTTGAAGAAGTAAACTAGGGAATATTACCTAGCAAACAGGAACAGGTGGCTACAGGGCAAGAATACACACAGATAAAGGGAATCAGCCATTTGGACAATAGAAGTGAGGCAGTCTCCTCGGTCATGGCTAGAGATATAAGAGATGGGATCAAAAAGAAATGCCAACATTCTTACGAGAATTCTGGGGAAAGTGGACAGGATAGTAAATAGGCATTTTTCTAGAAGATAACAGCTGAAAATTTTTCAGGAATAAGGAAATGTAGCAGCATTGTCGTGAAGCTAGACAACATCAGTAAAGTAGAAATACTTAAAGCCAAGAGAAAACTGATAACCTAAGAGAAACGATCAGTCTGATAACAGGCTTCTCATCTACCATGACAGAGACTAAAAGAGAAGTAATCACATCAAAGTTCTATTGGAAAGTCACTGTGAACAGGAATCGCTACACAGAATTAAGAGGCTGCCATGCCAACACAAAAAAGAAAACAGCTACAATATGTGATACTAGCTTTGGGGTTGTCAGGGGATGGTTGAGGAAAGGTTTATTGGAGGCCAGAAAAATGGTGACCCCCGTGTTGCAGTCGTGCAGCATTTGAAAGTCTGTCATGTGCGAACACTTGCAAGGCTTGGGTGCCTAATGAACTTGTAGATTTAAGCAAAGAGGCTGCGCGACAGAGCGTTCAGGAGAGAGCCTCGGCTATTGCCGTGCGCCTTTGACGCTGTTCTACACGACAGAGAAGGGCTAGCAAAAGAACTGGCTGGTTCTAAAGAAGGAAAGAAAGGTAAAAAGGAGTCTAGAATTTGGGGACTTGCAGGGCTGGACAATCAGTAGAAAATAAAAGAATAATGCTGTGTGCCATAAGGCCAGTGAAGACACAGCTTTCGCGCAAAGATTTTTGTTAAAACCGCCACGTAGAACTAGACCAAGAGTCCACCAATGAGAGCGGGCAGTGGGCCCCGCTGCTGGCCTCCTCCCTGTCTTTCTCTGCTCTAGGCTGTTAGTTTCTGAGAGGCCAGGGTTGTGGTGCCCTTTTTTTTTTCTTTTTTTTTTTTTAACCACTGTAACTCCAGTCCTTAGCACATGCCTGACATATAGAGAGGCCCAATAAATGTTTGTTAAATAAATAAACAGTGGGCAGAGGTAGGAGTGATGTCACCTTTACGTTACTGAGGAAGAACAGATGCCCAAAGATGGTCAGGAAACAAGTCAGAATCACGTGGAGGTAAATTCTCTAAACTTCTGGCTCTGGCCCCAAGGTCACATTGACCCATTATGGCTCTCTAAAACCAACAACACTGACCACGTCACTCAAATGTAAGACACGGGTGATCTTTGGGAGTTTTATAAGCAAAGCAGTACAAATGAGAGCTCCTTGGAGTTCTTCCTCTAGGGTGTCAGTCAGACCTGCTCTGGGTGGCCGAAAGCATGTAGGACAGTGGGAGACAAATGCCCCACGGACACCAGCCATTGCCTCCTGGGTTTCTTTACCCCAAACTCCACACTCAGCAGGTACTCCGGGGACCCTGGGAAGAGATCTGCGCTCTCGCCACTGTGCCCTGCAGAGTGAAAGTGGGCTCTCTGGAGCAGCAAGCTCCACCCTGGGCCAGAGGAAGGTGTTGGGGGAGGGGACAGGGCAGAAGGGCAGAGGGATAACAGATGAGGCTAAATTAATTTTGGAAACCATTAGATCTTTGAGAAGAGAGCGTGTTTTCAGCAGGGACAGTGAATCACTGTGATTTGCAGAAACAGGCACAAAGCAATTAGCCATCTGGATGCGGTGGCTTCCAGCTCCCCCAGCGGAAACTGCAAGTAAACGGAAGGCTGGTCATTACCCAGCCCAGGCCCAGTCCTGCAGGCCCCACAGATAAGTCTGTGCCTCCAGCCAGCTGGGAGCCCAGAGGCCTAGGACAAAGGGCAACTTGGCAAGAGACAGAAAAATGGGCAGGAAATGCACCACCAGCCGCAGGGAACCAGGACCACTTCCTTCTTCCTGTGAGCTCCCCTCCGAACCCAAGAACCCATCATGGCTGAGTGAGCAGTTCATTTGCTCGACAAGTATTTGTTAATCACCTACTATCTATCACCCAGGCCTTGTGCTAGTGCATAAATTAATGCCATTTAATCCTCACGACATGCATATGGGGAGATCCACCAGTTGTACTTTTTCAAAGGGACCCATCCCCTGGTATCAATGTAAATAGCACTATCTGGGTTAGCCTTGCCTGAGAGAGAATTTTTTTTTTTTTAAGTGAATGAGGAAATAAAAGCTAAAAAAGATGAAGTGAATTTGTTCAAAGTATGTAGGTTTGAGCACGGAACTCAAAATTCTTTGCCCTTTCTTAGATGATCTGTATTTGCCAATTGCTGCTCTGTCTGGCTCATAAAGTTGTGAAAACCAAATAACACACAAATAAAAAAGGGTTTTATAAAATGTGAATGCCATACATAGCTGAGCTATTCTTACAAAGCAGTTACCCTGCTTCCTCCGACACCCTCTGACCCCAAGGTGCTGCCCCTCCATTCATTCTGAGAAACTGCTAGAGTCCCAGACAAGCCCATCCAGGAGAAGGGTCAGCAAACCTTCCTAGGAGGGGCACTTTGCTCGAGGAAGCCTGACCGACTGGACTGCGCTGTGATTTACAGACAATGGCAGTTCTGGCTCTCTCATGCCTTCAGCTTGTACCACGTGCAGAAAGGCCAAACGGAACAAAATACTGCCAGAGGGATACTGCTCCCAGTGAAGGGAGAGAAGCCAGGGAGGAGGCACCAGCTAGACTGACCAGAGGTCAGTGCCCCCACGCCAAGGTGCCTGGGGCTTCTTGCCTGCCTGAGTTTGCTGTGGGACCTTCGCCCGCCCGCGTCCTGCTCGGAGCTTTGGCGAGGTGCTGCCCCGGCAGAACCTCAGCCCCGAGCTGTGCAGCCCTGTCCAGGACTCCACTGCAGCCTGTGAGGCCCCAGGCCTGGATGGCTGGAGGGTTTTCATTTCCCTTCCGCAGCTGTAGTCCCTCCAATCACAGCTGAGACGGCCAGCTCTCTGAGCAGGAAAAAGCTGAGGGGAATGCAGAGACCATGGATCTGGGGGCAGATAACATGGGTGAGGACCTCAGCCCTGTTTCTCCTCGGCTATGACCTCGGGCGAGGCTAGGGACCTCTCCCTTTGCTTTCTTCATATATAAAATGGCCTCGCAGGGTGGCAGTGAGGCCGGAATATGCTCATTTTCAGGTGCTCCTGGAAAACAGGCGGGTAATGAAACTCATGAAGAGAGCTTTCACAATAAGGTTCCCTGGCAGGGTTGCCAGATCTTTTCATTTGTCAAGAAAAACCACAAACCTGGATTTCTATGTAACTTCCAATTTTCAAAAGCCTGTGAGGACAGAGCGGGCATGTCTGCAGGTTGTCCGAGCATGACCTCGGCGATGATGTTCCTGCAGGTCTGTCGGCGCACCATGCACCAGAGCAGTTTCCTTCCTCCTCTTGCTGCTTGTCTCCTTTCTGACTGGCTCCCTACGGCTCTGCCTTTCACCCGGTGGTGTCTGTCACCCGCACTGCAAACTGGACTGGGGTCAGCTCAGCCCTGGGGTGGCCTGAACCCAAGGCCCTGGGGCTGAGGGAGGGCAGGTCTTCTGGGGCTCTGAGGACAGAAGAAGAATAGGTACAGGACTGCCACCTGGAAGCCCCACCGAGCCTCTTCACCAAGAGGGACAGGGAAGGGTGAGGAACAGGGATCTTCGGCCATAAAAGTGAGTGAATGAATGAATGAATGAGTGAATGAATGAATGAGTGAGTGAGTGAATGAGTGAATGAATGAATGAAAGAACGAACAAATGAACGAACGAGTCACTGCTGCCTCAGGCAGAACTTTGCTTGCCTGTGTGGGGCAGGATCTAACATTCCACTCTTCTCAATAATGTTGAAGAAGCACCGGAAGGCCTCTTGCAAAGGTTGGTGGGGCCTTTGGCTGGGAATCTTGGCCAAGCAAGCTGGCTCAGGGCCAAGTGAAGCAAGACGCCTTCCAGTTCCCAACCAGCCTCTCATGCCTCTGATTAGAATCAGAGGCCAGAATCTCCTCCCCCAGTGCTTTCCAGAGAATCAGGCTGGGGCTGCCCAAAGCAGCAATGCAGGGCACGGGGGGGGGGGGGGGGGGGGGGGGGGGGGGGGGGGGGGGGGGGGGGGGGGGGGGGGGGGGGGGGGGGGGGGGGGGGGGGTGCGGGTGGAGTCCTGCATCAAGGTCCTTCCCAGAAAGGAGCAGCTCCTTCCTAGCATTGGGCCTGCGGGGCTCCCCCACCCACCCTTTCCCGGACATCCCGGTGTCTTCACTGCAGCCTTTCCCAGGCAGCGCTTGGGCTGGTGGAGGCCTCAGGAGCCCTTAGGGAAGCCACAACAGAAAGCACTTGGCCTGGGGAAGCACTTGGCCCCGAGGCACACGCCCTCCGCTCTCCCTCAGCTGTTCCTGGGAAAGGCCGGGAGAAGCGCCCCCAGAGCCTCTTTCTTTCTTGTGGCACATCCCAGTAACTCCTCCAGGTGGGGAATTTCCGCAGCGGTTCCCCTCCTCGGGTCCAGGTCTGATTTGGTCTCTTCAGATTCGGAGAATTCCTTTTGGCCCCTCCCTGGATTGGAAGGGACCAGGGTTTATGCCACGTCTCCTCTAGCCTGCGGCTGCAACGCTCGACCTCACTGACCACCAAATGGACAATGGAGAGCCACCCATCCAAAGATCAGACAAACCTAAACTGAGGGACACTTTACAGAGCAATAGAAAGATAAAGGGGGGCTAAGGAACTGTTCCAGACTGGAGGAGACTAAGAGACAGAAGAACTAAATGCGACGTGTGATCCTGGATTGCATCTTAGATTGTGTGGGGGAGGGAAATTGCTGTAAAGGACATAATTGGCAAAAGTTGACTATGGACTACATAGTAGATAGTAATTTTGTATTGATGTTAAATTTCCTAAATTTGATCATTAAAATGTGGTTATGAAAAGGGATGTCCTTGGTTTGTTTTCTCTGCAACACGTCGGAATAAAGGGACATGTCTGCAATTTACTCTCAAATGACTCAGAAATAATAGTAATAATAATAAGTACATGATTATTCTCAAACGTTGAAGTATACAGTTATCATATGAACTAACAATTCCACTCCTAGGTATATGTTCAAGAGAAGTGAAAACATGTCCACACAAAAACGTTTGCACTGATGCTCACGGCAGCATTATTCATAGTAGCCAAAATCTAGAAAACTCACATGTCCATCAGCCGATAAATACGTAAGTAAAATGTAGCATATACCTACATATTGGAGTGTTATTTGGCTATAAAAAGGTATGCTGATGCATGCCATATACAGATGAACCTTGAAAACATGCTCAGTGAAAGAAGCAGGTCAGAAAATGGCACTTTATATGATTCCTTTTCTATGTAATGTCCAGAACAGGTAAATCTACAGAGACAGAGAGTAGGTTCCTAATTTAGAGCTGGAGCAAGTGGGGCATTGGGGAGGAGATAGCTAAAGGGCACAAGGTTTCTTTTTGGAGATGATGAAATGTTCTAAAATTGACTGTGGTGATAGTTGCACATATTTGTGAATATACTAAAAGTCACTGAATTGTACACCTTAAATGTGTGAATTATGTGGGATGTGAATTAAATCTCAATAAAGCTGCTATAAAAACAGTATGTATATATGATGAGAGAGACAGTGAGCGATAAAGCAAATGTGGCAAAACATTATCTGGGAGAAGGATATTCAGAAGCTCATTGTACAATTCCTACATCTGTTCTGAGTTTGAAATTACTTCAAAATAAAAAGTTGATTTTTTAAAAAGAGAAACACATCCCCTCCTATCCATCTTCCATGTAGAGCCTGGGTACAGAGAGGTTACAGTCCAGGAGTCTCACAAGCTGGACTCCAAGTTCAACTCCACTATTTACTAATGGTGTCACCTTGAGGAGGTACTTGGCGGCCCTGGACCTGTCACCTCACCTGTAAACTGGTAATGAGGCCACTGGCACTCACCAAAGAGAGCCGTTGAGAGGATTAGAGACAGTGCACATAGAGCTCTCAATTTTTTATGTGGTACATGCTCAATAAATATTAGCTACTACTATTCACTCATAAGCAATTTTTAAATAATTTATTTTTCTTTTGTATCACAAAAGTAAAACATGCTTATTCATTACAGAGAGGGTCCTGACTGACTCAGCCTACAGACGTTGGAAAGGCTGTTCAGAGGTTCTCCATGGATAAAAAGACGGTTCAGACAGAGAAATAGGGAAGTGCTCCCTGGGAAGAGGAAACGGGACATGCCGACCAGTTGGGCATGTTCCTGCCAGAGAGGGATGGCAATGTGGCTGGCAGCAGATCACTAGGGGTCCTGAGTGCCATGCCAGTGTTTCTAGGCTAGAGCACAGCCTTCAAGGTTAGAGCAGACTTCCGCCATTCTAATTCTCCTTCTTACAACACCGTAGAGTCCTCTGACTTAGAGGCAGGTTGGCTGAGTTCAAATCCTGACAGTTAGCTTACCAGTTGCATGACCTGAGGTAAGTTATTTAACCTCTCTAAACCTTGATTTCTCATGTTTATAATGGAAAAATAAACCAAGCTCACTCAATGGTTGTGAAGATTACACGCATTTACAGTAAATTGCTTAGAGCAATGTCTGGCGTAGTAGTAACCACTAAGTATTTGTTATTATTTTTCACCTAACATCACCTCAAGCCTCTTTACTAGCAGCTGATTCAAGTCATTTAACTCCAAGAAAGTGTAATCAAAACCAAGACAGATGCCCAGGGCTCTGGGCATCATAGGAGCTGGCTGTTTGCCACAGCTGGAGCTGGGAGCTCCCTCCCAGCCAAGCCCCAAGAGCAGGGGGAGGTCAAGAAAGGAGCCTTCTTACTTTGGGGAGCCCTTAGGAATACCTGATTCCCCCCATCAGGAAATTGTCTCATGGGTCTGGGCCTGGACCCACACAGCTGCCTCCTCTCCTGAGGAGAAAGCTGTGATGGGAACACTTTTCTCTAGGGAGGAAATGGGCAGGGAATGACATTTGTGTCCCCACCAGTATGCAAATCATCTTGGGAGACAAATGATTTTGTAGGAAAACACATCCTGTTCCTTCCAGAACATTTCCCTTGACGTCTGGGCGGGGAACGAACTGGTCAGGGTCAGAGCAACTATTCAGGGAGCTCCTAACCACTGACCTACATCCCTCAGGAGCCTGCAGAGTGATGGGGAAGAGAGGCCCGTAGGCTGCAAAGCTCCGGGGTTGGCAGCGGAGCAGCAGACTGGCCCAGGACCCCTCCCAGCCAGCAAGGAAGGGAGAGGAGGCTGGTAGAGCAGTATCTGGGCAGCCAGCAGTCCTGGCTGCTGGGGCTGGTTCAGCCTCTGACCCACTGTGTAACCTTGGACATGTCATTTCTCCCTCTAGGTCTGAGTTTCCTGATCCATAAAATGAAGTTAAATTAGATCAAGTGTTTGCAATGGGGGGGACACAGACCCTTAAATCATAAATGGGCTTCAGAGGATTGATGCCTCTCTCAATGGTATGCACACTTCTGTACAAGTATGTAGTTTTCTGGGGATGTGTGCAATGTCATCAGTTCACAAAGCTGCCATCATCTATTATCCAGACAAAAGTTTTGGTGAGATCTTGAGCTGGTTTCTGGGTTGATGGAAGCTTCTTGAAAATAAGGATGTATCTTATCACAGCAGCATAACACACTATCTGGTTCACAGTAGGTGCTCAGTAAGTAGTTGTTGAATGAATGAATGGCTCTCATCAAATGCTGGGTAGTGTCCACAGCAAAGGCGTTTGCCTGTGACACACCTCAGCTGTGGGAGTCAAGACGGTTGGTGATGACAGGCTGCGGAGGAGAGAGGGTGGGGGGGAGGGGAGATAAGGGTCTGAAAATGCATCCCGGAATCTCCTCAGTTCATGGACTGTCTGGTTTGGATATCTGGTCTCCCCAGGGCAGGTACACTTCTAGTGCCCGTTGGTTCCTTATTGAAGACTCAGCCAAGCCAATCTCAGCCCAACATTCAGTAACTGCATCGGTTTGGTTACAACAGTGAAAATTCTCAAGTTTCTCCAACCAGAAAATCCATTAAACCTGAAGAATGTGGACTCATTGCCTGGTGGTGGCGGAGGTGGGGGCGGGGTGTCACAGGAGGGAGTGCATGCAGTGCCTCCTCCTCAGGACACCTCCAGCCCTCACAGTGTCAGCTCCCTCCCTTCCAGCCCTGGCCCCACTGGGACTCTGGGCTGAACTACTTCACCCTGTAGCATCTTTGAGCATCCTCTCCCCACTCACCTTCTCCTTTGCCTGTGGACATACACTGATCTCCCCTGGCCTTAATTAAAATGCCTTCACACGTTTTTTATTATCTGGAAAAATGCTTGTGGTTTGGTGGTAAGTGAAGGAAAAAAAGAAGGAGATACAAAGCGTTTATCTGTAGTCTACCCCAAAATATAAAACATGCAGAAATAGGTATATTATAGATAATAATATTTACATATATTTATGTATGTGTTTATAAAATATAACACCTTAATGGCCCACCTTAGGACAACCTATTTCTCTCCCACTTCTCCCTGCAGGAGATGTGCTCAGGTGAAGGACATTCTGGAAATCCAACAGCAGAGGAGGTCCAGCGCTGGGGGCGAGGAGCTTCTGCATGACAGGAGAGACCCTGGGAGGATAGCCCCGTGGCCCAGGCACACTCCGGACCCGGCTAAAGGAAGATCATCCTGCCATCACGCTCTGGGGAGGCCAGGGCTGAGGAGACAGGTTCCATCAGGCCAGGGACTCCCAGACAGGACCTCAGCCCATCGCGGGGATGGGGGGGTGGGTAGAGGGCCCAGCAGGAGCCCGTCCCCTGGCCGAGGGAATGGTAAGCGCGGGCGATGGGCCTGGGGCTCAGGACTGAGCCTCCTGTGGCTGGAGACCTGTGGAAGAACAGCTGTTCCCCCAGGCAGAGGCCAGAGCCCAGGGGAGGGATGGGGAAGAAGGGAAGGAGTCCGGTCCCTCTTCTCAGGGCTCTCCCCACAGGGCCAGGAAAGAGGAGGGCGGGGGAAATGCCTCCTCTCGCTCCTCAAGGGAGAACTGAAAGTCATTTCCATCTTTCCTCTCTGCAGGCTGGCTTCCAGCCTCTCCTGTTTTCTGGAACCATCTCTTTCCAGAGCCCCATAGGCCCCCTTCCAACAGCAGGAGTGTTAACACTGCTGGCGCCCACTTCCTACAGTCCTTTGCATCTGGGCTTTCCCAGCCTCGAGATCCCGGTTGTCCTCCCCCTCGGACCAACCGCTCTTCTTTCGCTGTGCCCTTTACAAGCCCTTCCTTCCCTGCTGGGCTACCCGCCAAGGTTCAGTCCTCTGGACTCTGCTCTTCTCTCTCTGTGGTGGGTTCCCCCGGAAAACACGAGCCCTCTCGTGGGTTTCAATGGATGCCTCTGTTTACAACATAAAGGACAGTAGAGGAACATGTTCGTCACTGCATAAGGGAAGGGGTTTTTATGATATCTTCTTCACTTTGCAGAAGAGGAAAGGATTTCAGATGAGTTAGGTGCCCCCTAGGTGACCTGGCCCTTTTTGTCATCATTCTTCCATGTGGCCCCGTCTCCCACAGCTGATCTGAGGGGCTATGAGAGAAGGAAGCACTACGTAATCATGAGAGGTGTGACTGATTGGCCTGGAGACATGCCCTCTACTCAACCCCACACCTCATCCAGGCCATTGTCAAACTGCCCCAGGTGTGTGTTATGGTGACTCCCTGGGCTTGGGAGGGTCCAAAGCTGGCCATTTACTTCCCCTTCCTTTCTCCCTTCTGCCCCCTCTGCGAGCACCAGGAGGAGCTGTCACCGTCAGCTGTTCCTTTGTAGATTGCTACTGAGTAATCACAGTCCGTGGTAGTGGTGTCTCCATTCCATCAACCTATGAACCTGTGTTCATGGGTTCTGGGGGTATAACAATGAGCAGAGCAAATCCTTATCCTATATAATAGAAATATATTCAACTTTTCAGCCTGAGTGACATATGTATGACCACATTTGCTGGCCCAAATGCTTTCTCGTTATAGAGGAGATTTATTGTTTTGTCTGCCCAGAAGAGCAGCCCCCTTCTTTTGGGGAACTTCTCCTTCCCCACTCTAACCTGTAATGATGGAAGGGGCTGCCAATCATGTGTAACAGGTACGGCCAGTCATGGAATCCTAGGGGTCCCTTGGGCACATGGATTGGGCTAGGAATAGATACAGGACGCAAGCCGAAGCGATCAGAATGCTTCCATAGGTTTTTCCTTTAAAGTTTTAATTCTAAATACATAAATTATACATGAATATGTTTGTAACCACACAGAAACTCCATTTCTTTAACATGACTCTCCTTTCTGTCTATCCACTTCCTTCCTTAATCATTAAGCTCTTAGGACATCAGATTCTGGTCAGCATCAAGCTGTCTTAAGAACAAATCTTCAGTCTGTGAACCACAGAAGCAGAGTTTTGGTCAAACTAAAGATAACATCTTGACTTCAGTGGTGTTTCAGTCCCGGGCCCATGAACGCAGAACCAACCTTATGGTCCGCATTGTCACGAAACCAGACAGAACAATGCCCTGGCCGATACCAGAGCCTGACACAATGATCAGTTAGTTACCCTGGCCCCAACCGATCAGTAGAGTCCATGACCCAAGCTCTATCAGTCAGCGTGATTAATGATTCTTCTCCTATGTAACGCGTCCCCCGGAAGCCGCTGGGGAACCGTGTCTTTGGGCACCGCTTACCTGCGACTCCAGCCTTGTTGGCATTTCCTCAGCTAGTAAACCCTTACTTTCCTGGCTGCAAACTCTTGTTGACATCTGACTGGGCTTTGATGTGCTCAGGCACACGGGCCCCTTTAGTCCGGCAACATGTTATCATTAAAAAAATTCAAAACCTACAGTCTCCTTCAGACCCCACAGCTAATCTTAGCTGTTTGCCAGACCTTTTGCAATACATTTGGATACACTTAGAAGTGTATGTTATAAACATACACAAACATGTCTGTTATTATTTCAAGGTTTTATTTTTGTTTAAGTTTGAGTGATACCACATTGTATGTATCATTCTGAAAATTACTTTTTTCATTACCAACATATCTTAGGGTTTATGTCATTACATAGTTCATTCTTTTTAACGCTTTCCATATTTTCAGAGTATGAAATATACCATGGTTTAAAGATGGACATTTATTTCTAATTTTGTGCTACAAATAACACTTTTTCAAAAATGATTTTATTGATTTATTCTTAGAGGGGAAGGGAAGGAGAAAGGGAGGGAGAGAAACGTCAATGTGCAAGAGAAACACGGATCAGTTGCCTGTCACACACCCCCAACGAGGGACCAGGCCTGCAACCCAGGCATGTGACCTGACTGGGAATCGAACTGGCAACTTTTTGCTTTGTGCGACAATGCCCAACCAGCTGAGACACACTGGTCAGGGCCAAGTACCACTTTCAATAACATCCTTGCCTATATTTCCTTATACACATGTGTGAAAGTAGCTGGTCTGGATTTTGAGGAGTAGCATCATCAAACCAATATACTCACATTTAAACTCATAACAGATAGTACCAAATTTCCCTCCAAAGTGGCTGGGACAATTTACACCCACCCCTCCAGAATCTATTAGAGCATCAGGGTCCCCATTTTCCCATTCCTTCAGCAATAGTTGAGAGTATCAAAGTTGAACATTTTTAAAAAGTCTGTAGCTGAAAAATGGTGTGCTGCTGTTTGCCTGGGCCTTCTAGCTGGAGGAGGCGGGAAGGGCTGTCTCCTGTCTAGCACAGCCCTGAGAGCCGTGGAGGAACCAAAGCCCAACAGGACAGGGGCGTCCCTCCCAGCTGCTCCTTCTGCTGTCTCCACAGTTGGCCTGTGTGAGCCAACACCTTCCCCTTTAGGGCTCACGCTAATTAGAGTACTGCTTCTATTACTTTCAGCCAAAAGATTGAACTCCAAATTCAAATGTACAAATGACCCTTGTTTCTGTCATCCTTGTCCCTGAGTGCACAAAGTTTACACTGACTCTGTTGTCTCTCTCACTGTGACTGTTCCTTTCTTTTCTTCCTTTGCTTTTCCTTTCTTGTCTTTTTCTTTTCCCTTGCTCTCCTCATTCACGCATCTCTCAACCTCAGCACCGTGTTCAGAGCTCTGGCTCACACATGAAGCCCTTTTCGAGGAGGGCAGGCAGAGCCCTGAAAAGAGCCCCTGGGAAGAGAGGATGGAAGGAGCATCTGCCTGCCTCCGCAGTGAGTCTTCCCAGAGAGAACACTCTGACGGCCCAGTTTCTCTGCCTTGGCTACGTCCAAGATGGCCAAGGTCCACCCTGACAGACAGGTCAACATATGTTTTCAAGGAAAAAGAAAAAAGGAAGAAAAGGAAGAGACAGGGAGCAAGAATGAAAAGATACAGAAGAAGCAGCCCTCCCTTTTGGTTTAATTATCATATTCCCCAACATTGAGTGAAAACTCAACTTTGTTTAAAAAAAAAATCTACACAGCAGTTACAGCTTCTTAGAGACAAAACATAAACACACAAACATGGGCTGTCAACGGTCTTCTGATGGTGGTGTGTGTTTGTTTCGCTTTATCAACAAAAGAGTGAGAACAAAGTGCTCAATTACATCCAATCCAGAATACAAGAGGAGCAGCTCAGCCGTTACTCCCATGGGGAGATCCCTGTCTCAGTTTGTAAAACACCAAAGCCCAGTCTTCCCCTGGCTGATCTAACACTGAGACAAGGCTGTCAAGTGTGTCGCTGGCTGACATCAGAAAAGGACAACTCTTTTCTGACATAAGCTCATTCCACCCAGGAATAATTATGAGAAGTACAAAAGGGACAGGGACTACATCCTCATGTCAGAAAGTAGAGACATTGCAGAAAGAGACTGTCTCTTGAGGCCAAATAGTGGGCGGGGAAAGAGACGAGGGCCTTCCTTCTCCCGAGGGAATGTCTGTGAAGGAACTGCTGGAGAAAGGCTGGTCAGGCCAGGGGCTCTGAGGCGGGAGGAGGAGGGAGGGAGGTGCGCCCCCAGGACGGCTGCAGGGACAAAGGGAGACCTGGCAGAGGAATCTTGCACAGTAAGATCGCACAGAGTGAGAGGCCGTGAGGGGGCAATACGGCCTCTAATCATGACCCAGTAAATCTTCAGTAAAATAAATGTCCTCCACCCGCCCCCCACCCCAGCCCCCATTCCATGTTTGGTGGAAAAGGATTTTTTTCTGGAAGCTGGTAAAGGGGCTGAATTTTACATTATATTTGCTGGGGTCAAAATAATCAACTCACAAGTAAGAGAGCGCAATCTGTGAGGCGTCTGTGTGTGCGTGTTTGCTTCCTGTGATGGCCTCCATATCTGGAACGGTGTCTGGCACGTAGTGTGAATGGTCAGAAAATACTGGGTTGGCTAAAAAGCTTCTTTGGTTTTGTCCATAAGATGGCTCTGGTAGTGCTTAGTTTTCTTTAAGTTCATTCAAAACAATTTTATTAGATTGTATTGTGACAGCTGTCATATCAGCATGCATTTTTTAAAAACATCAAAATTGGTGAATTTTTGTGTAGCTATTTTAATATTGAAAATGGATGAAAACATACAATGTTTTCAGCATATTATGCTTTATTATTTCAAGAAAAGTAAAAACACAACAGAAATGCAAAAAAAGATCTGTGCAGTGTATGGAGGTCCTGTGACTGATCGAACATGTCAGAAGTGGTTTGCCAAGTCTCCTGCTGGAGCTTTCTCACCGGACACTACCCCATAGTCAGGTAGACCAGTTGACGTTGATAGCAATCAAATCGAGACATTAATTGAGAACAATCACCATTATATCGCACGGGAGATAGCTGACATACTCAAAATATCCAAATCAATAAAGTTATTGGTAAAAAAGAAAACGTCTTTTATTTTACGAAAAAAAAATGAAACAGACTTTTTAGCCAACCCATTATCTGTGGAATAAATATACACAACTCTGCGCATGTGCACTTTTGCCCACACGCACCGCTGCGTCTTCCCCACCCAAAGTCTGGCTCAGCATTCAACAGACCCTGCTGCAGCTGAGCCGGGCCCCCACCCACAACACGCGGCGCCCTGCCTTGCCGCCCCAGGAAGGGTAGCAGGCTGCCTACCCAAGATCTCCACTGTCCACTCCATGTGCGGGAAGGGGCAGAGATACAATGCGTCCTGAAGAAGCTCTCTAAGCTCTGCCAGTGAGAGCTGTCAGCCTGTCTCCTTTTCCCATGATGGGGTCAGGGCTGTGGACTTGTCCACCTGGTTCTTAAAACAAGGCCTCAGGTCTGCCCCCTACTGTGTATATGGAGGAACTTCACTCGGATAAGGTCAAATAAGGTCAGACATGAGAAAGTGCCTTGAACTCTAAAACCCAGGTCAGGTGTGGCACTGCTCATTTCTAACAGTTGGTCTCTGAACACAGACAGGCAGACAGGCAGACACACACACATCCTTCATCCCCCAGCCCCACAGCAGAGCTTACATTCCCCTTTTCCTCCAGTCCTTAGCCCCAGCCCCTCAGAGCAAGCTGTCAGCTGGCCAAGGGCTACAGGCTCCTAGGCCACCTACCAGGCCTGCATGTGACACCCTGGCTAAGGTAGGAGAGCCCTAGTCCCCTCGTTTGTTAAGCCTCATGATCGGAGACAGAGGGCTACCTACCCAGAGGGGGAGCCATCGGCATGTGGAGGCCACAGCACTGGGCCCGAGCCAGAAGCTAGAAGGCCATCAGAGACAGGGCTTGCCTCCCCATGTGACCCTGAGACCCAGGGCAGGCTGAAGGATGTAGAGGCTGGTCTTAACCATGGCCTTGGACAAAGGAAAATCCCCAAGGCCCCGGTATGCAGGGGCAGTGAGGCACCCACTATAGGTTGCCAAATTTAGTAAATAAAAATACAGGACAGACACCCAGTTAGACTTCAATTTTCAGATAATCATTAAATACTTTTTAAATTCAAGTATGTCCCATGGAATATTTGGGGTATATTTATACTAAAAATGATTTCTGTTTATCTGAAATTCAAAATTAACTGAATATCCCATACTTTATCTGGAAACCCTACCAACACCTTTCCAGGGCTAAAAGGGCTCAGGTAGCCCAGTCCACTGGAGGTTCCAGGAACTCTCCTAAGAGACCACTCACTGGCTGCTACCAAGGTTGCATCCTCAGTTCCTGGGCGGTGACCCACGCAGCCCAGCACTGGGTGGAAGAAGAGAGGACCACGGCACAGGGAAGAACCAGGGGTCCCTTCAGGTCATTTTACCCCGAGCCTCATCCTTGTGGCTCCTTGGCAGGCCCTGTCCACACCGATGGCGGGCAAGGCAGGCAGGTGCTTTCACATAATGACATGCCTTTCTCCTATCATGCCGCACCGCCTTTGCTCAGCTCTTAAGAGTTGGGGCCCCTAGTGTCTCTCCCTCTCCCCTGAACCGTCTCACCCACTGCCTCGCTCCAGTCGCCATCTACAGAGAGCTCTGGCCCCCTTCACGGTAGAATAAACACGCACACCTTACTCAGGGGTGACAGCAGCCCAGGGGCCATTGCACATAGGTAGACTGTCCACTCTCAGTTGCACTGTAGAGACAGCTCCCAGCTCGCCCTGCGCCAGCTCCATTCCCCACCACACCCCGGTGCCCTGCTTAAAACCCCTCAATGGTTTCCCATTGGTCTTGGGATAAAGTCAAAATACCTAATCTGTCTTCTGTCTCCATGCAACCATATTTCTTATCATATCACAAACCAGCCAGCACTGTTCCTTTCCTCAGCCCACTGTCCAACCCAGGGCCTGGTGGTTCCTCTGACAGCTCCGTCCTCCCTGAGCAAGCTTCCATCCTCCCCAGCCCTCGGTGCCTTTCAGTAATCCCTTTATTAGTTCCTGTTAGCTGGCCTCCTCCGTCCTTCCCTGTAGAATGGTGATACCACTGCCCTGCCGGGCTTCCTAAGGACTCGGAGAGAATCAAATGATAAAAGGGATGTAGCACTATTTTGCAAGCTGGAAAGTGTTGTAAGAGTTGAAGAACAGAATGACAGGCAGTCCAGGAGAGCTTTATAACCCACCTTATAAGCTGAC
Organism: Mormoops blainvillei; assembly: GCA_004026545.1. NCBI lineage: Eukaryota > Metazoa > Chordata > Mammalia > Chiroptera > Mormoopidae > Mormoops > Mormoops blainvillei. The sequence continues at coordinate 22,235 of PVJD01007391.1, forward strand.
CTCAAATGCCCACAGGAAGCACAAGGAATGACCAAGTGAAGGGACCAAGGACATTATGGCAGTTTGAGCAAGGAGGCATGAATGGGTGGGCAGTGCCTGGTTGGGGGCCCTTAATGGAGCAGCCATAACCTACGTATGAGGTCTGGGACTGCATGGGGACCCCTGGGGAGGTAGGGGTGGTGACTGGGGGGAGGTGCAAGATAGAAAAGCTACGGTCCCTTCCTTCCAGCTCAGCAGGGTGAGTCATCCCTCCTCCACTTGAGGCTGAGAGGCAATGGTTCGGAGACGTGCCCAGAGCGTGGAGACAGCAACACAGAGTGAGTCATGGCGCTGAGTCAGAGCCCACTCAGCCCTTTTCAGGGCTCTGACGAAGTGGCATTCTTCCAGCCTTGCCCCTCCACACACACACTCTCTCTCTCTCTCTCTCTTTCTCTCTCTCTTCAGATCAGTGAATCACAACATGCTTCCTCTGACTGCTAGCTGGCCTCACTTATTGGACAGGTTCAATGAAATTCTACTGGGTCTCCCATGCAATGGGCTTTCTTCACTCACCCATTCAACCATTGGTCATGTGGCAGGGACAAAAACCCACTCCTTGTCTTCAAGGAGCTCTCCACCTGGCGAAGAAACAGATTCAATCCAGGCCCTGCACTCCAGAGGAGTAGCCGGCAAGCCATGGGAGAGCCGGGGATCTGCACACACCATTGGCACACGGTCCGCCCAAGACAAAGCCCCCCAACATCGGCATGAGCCAGGAAGTCACTGCTCGAACAACCACTGCCATGACTCTAAGTCTGGGGCCCACTAATCCTCAGTGGGAACACAGGCTAAAAGCGTGTCTCTGCAGACTCGAACAACACTGCGTTTTCTTCCTCAAATTGCATGGAGGCTTTGGCACATGTAAGCCTATGTGGCCTGAGCTGATGGTCATAAAGCAGGTTCTAATCAGGCCTGCCCACTTGCAGTGTGAGGACTGAATTTTTACTTTAAACCTATAACGGAAAGATCGTCCCGCTTATATCAGACAATATACAACATCAGAACTGGGATGACTTAGAAGGCATCTCCTTCTAGCCTGACTGCTTCATTTATAGAGGTGAAAACTCAAATCCAGAGAGAGGAAAGGAAACAGAGTCCTTTGATAATTTCAATCTATTTTAGTCTTTGAAGAAATATAACTTTTACTGAAAAAATAAACCACATTACAGAAAGAATGAGAAAGTAAAACCACATTAATCTCAAGACTAACACAACCATTGATACAACTTTACTACTATTGCTTTAGTTTCTTTTTACGTAATTGTAATGATACGTGCATATAGTTTGTATATTACTTTTTTCATTCAATTTTATCTTCTAAGCATTTCCATCATGTACTAGAGTCTTCACAAACATTATTTTCAATGGCAATATATTATTCTAGCACAGAGGTGGTCATAATTTTTTTTCATGACTTATTTAACCATTGCCTTATTAAAGGACATTTCGGCTAAGGCCAAATTCTGCCCATCATAATGCTAAATATTACTTTTTCATTTATTTCCTTGGGTTAGACAGGCTCCCATAAGTGGAATTGCCTGAAGGTAAAAAGTGTGAACATTTTTAAGTCTCTTTATATCTATTAACAAGTTGCTTTCTTTAAGATTGTACTAATTAAACTGTTGCCAGCAATACAAGGGCCTACTTCCACTGCACTCATACCTTTCATTGTATACTATGGCTTAAAATAATTTGTCCATTTTAACAAGTGACCAAAATATAAATGTTTATACCTTCTGACCCACCAGTGCCCCTGTGAGAATTAAGGAAATAACCATCAAGTGTGTACTTACACATGCAAAAATGTTCCCAAAGAATATGATAATGTGTTATCAGGTATCTTAAAATGCAGAAGTATGTTCGAGTCATGGAGAGGGGCATTATGGGAAAGAACTTCAATATTTTTACTTTACACTCTTCTGTACTATTTTAATTCTTCATAGTACGCATGTATTACTTTTCTTTTTTAATCCTTACCCGAGGACATTTTTTTCATTGCTTCTAGAGAGAGACAGAGGAAGGGAGCAAAAGAAACAATTCTGCGAGAGAGAAGCATTGGCTGATTGCCTCCTGTATGTGCTTGGACTGGAGATCGAAACTGCAACCCAGGTATGTGCCCTGACCGGGAAACCAACCCGCAACCATTCGATTTCGGGACCGTGCTCCCACCAACTGGGCCACACCAGCCGGGGCCATGTGTTGCTTTTATAATCAGCAAAATGATGACGATAATTCCATATCGAGGAAGGAAACCTGCAGAAACCAGTGCCCCTTCTCCATTTGCAGTTAGAGTGCTGGTTCAGTGCATCAGAATCCCAGCCCTAAACTTCACATGGCTGTGGGCTTTCTGTTGAATGGTGATAATACCACTAGTATCATAGGGTTACAGAGCCACTTAAAGCTGATATCATTCAAAGTCTGGCAATCAGTAAGTATTAAAAAAATTGTTAACTAGGGCCCTGGCCAGTGTGGCTCAGTTGGTTGGAGTGCCACCCCATACACCAAAAGGTGGCCGGTTTGATCCCCGGTTGGGGCACATACCTAGATTATGGGTTTAATCCCCAGTCGGGGCACGTAAGGGAGGCAACTAACTAATCACTGTTCCCCTCTCTCTCTTTCTCAACTCAATGAATGTATCCTCCGATGAGGGTTTTTTTCTAAATATTAATTATATTATTATTTTAGTCTAACTTCTTTTCGTCCTCTACCCACAACCTCAGACACTAGCTCTTACCGCTTATTCTAACAACACCCAGCCTCTAGGGAGCAAAGCCTGTGCGAAGACACAGTAGACACACACCTTTCCTGTGAATTCTGTTTGGTAAATCGTAAGCCATTAACCCCTGAGTGACACAAAGGTGTGATGTGGAAGGGAACTAGGGGTGCGCATGTGTGTGTGCGTGCACACTCGCAGTGCACTTGAGCACAAATCAGTGCCCAGTTCATTCCAGACGGCAGTGAGGACGCACAGCATTAAAACTGGCAAAAACAAGAGTGCTTGTTCTTAGCACACCAACAGCTGGGGGGTGGGTGGTAGAGGGGAAACACCCAGAGACGTAAAAATAAGAACACCTCGTAGTTTTAAAGCACCCATAATAATTAGAACCTCAAATACCTTATGCTTATTTTCAGGAAAAAAAAAAAACCATAACAAAACAAAAATCACTTTTTAGAAAGAAAAGCTGAGTAGAAGGGCACTAAGCTTGAGGTACTGGCGTGTGAAATTCAACAGTGCAGCCCTGCAGTCAGAGAACTTGGGCCCAGATCCTGCACTTCCACCTGGCCAGCTCTGTCAGCATGGCCAAGTTCATGTACCTTTCTGGGTCTCCGTTTTGTCATCTGTAAAATGGGGATGATGAAAGAACCTGCTTTGGGGGTTGCTGTGCAGACTGAGTTAATATGTACATATAAATGCTCTCTAAGTGCTGGATGGCCCTATTTCTGTTTATGACTGTTGCTCTCAGCTGGCGTATGTAGCAGCAGGCGCCGTGCTAGGCACACCTCACAGCCAGGGGGGAACCTTTCTGAGGGTCCTGCCTGTGGACATGGCCATGGAAGGAGGGCCAGCCCAGGTCTGCAGGTAGAGCTTCCGCTTCTTCTCAGCCCCTCCGGAGGCTGGGGCCCAGCTGAAGGAATCTCTGCCCTGCTAGCCTTTCCTGGGCACCAGGCCCAGGCAGTCTCACAGAGGTGGGGAAGGTGCCGGGGACAGGGGTAGTGGAGAGGTCACTGCAGCCAGGCCATGGGAAGCTGACCTGAGGGTTGCCGCTCCTAGACTTTGAATTGAACAGGAAGGCACCAAGGGCCCCCAGGCGGCTTCCTGTCCAGAGACCAAGGTGCTTACAAGGGAGGCTCAGAGCAGAGGGGGCAGGGCCTGGGAGGAGGTGGTAGAAACAGGGGGTTGGGGGGGGGAGGTGGGGGCGGCTGGTATGTGAAAAAATGAGGGGGAGGAGAAGGAGAAAGAAGGGAGGGTTACAGGGAATGGAGGGAGTTTAGGGGGAAACCAAATACAGTGGGGAAGGTGGGCGACAAATTTGGGTGGAGGGGAAGGGAGGGACGTTTGGGGAGGGGAGAGGAGCTTGTAGGGAGAAGGAGGGAAGAAGGTGAGGGGACAGAAGGGCGACCAGCAGGGCCCCTGGTCAGAACGGGCAGCCGCTCCCAGAAGTACGACTGTTCACTGAGCGTCCCTCCTTCCCCAGCAGAAATGCAGCCTTGGCCTTTCTGGCCTTTTTCTGGCCTTTTCTGGCCCTGCTGCAGCCACACGCCTCCGAAGTGCTTGTCAGGCGGCCGCTGGGGAGGACTCCGCAGGAGCCTCAAATGCCACCTACTCCCCGGCCTCTCTCCCAGTTGATGCTTCTATTTTAAGCACCACATTATTTCCTGCTGTGATTTTTTCAGCCTTCTAATTCAGGCTCTGAGGTAAGCCGTGACATCCGCTCGCCTCCCCCTCCCGCCCCCTGGAAACAGAGGCTCGACCCTTCTCCAGGGAGCTGGCACCCCTGCCTAAGGCGCAGTGCTGTTCTCTGGGGACTTCAGGGATTCACTCAGCCGCAGTGGCCCCCCAAAAATGGCTTTTAGGGGGAGGGATTCTGCTCCCTGTGCAGGGTGAAAGAGTTTAGCCAGAATATATTTCTAGGCAAGGATTTAGAAAAAATGACAGGAACCGGGTATAAATTATACCATTGTGTTCCAGATCCACCAAGGGGGCTCCAGGGGCTTTCAAATCAATGGTTTTCCACTGTTTTTTTGGACAAGGTCCCTTAGAGAACCTGATGAAAGATCTGTACCCTCTCCCCAGAAAGTACCCACATGCACCCCTCCCCGCCCCCCGCACACACATAGACACTACAATTCTGCTTATAATGTCGAGGTTGTGCATGGAACCCCAGGGGCCTAGCTCAAAGGTCCTGAGAATCTCATAGATCCGTCTCCTCCCAACCAGATTCCCTTCCTCTCCTCCCCTCCCGTGATCAGCCCCATTATATTTAACCGATGTGTCTTTGTCTATGCAAGGGTTTCACCCCCAAAAGGGTAAAACGGAAGTTAGGTTGCAAAGTGCTCACTTGGGGTAGTGGGCATGCCTGAGTCTCCAGGCTAGGTCCTTGCCGAGTCCCGCCTGAATCTGGCGGAAAGGACACGCACTTAGATTCGGGGAGACTTGGATTCAAACTTAGCACTTAGGAGTTTCAGTGCCTTGACCCCCCTGAGACTCCACTTCCCTTGCACAATGGAACTGATAATAAAGCTGACAACGATGCACCCCTCCCAGGACCACGCAAAGCAATCAGAGGCACCTTTCATAGGCATTTCTGTGTCAAGGGAATGGGGCCAGTTTACTTCTTTCGAATCACTCAGACCTGGTCTGTTGCCTCTCACAGTGGGCAGCACCCAATACATTTTTTTACAAAATCAAGACAGGTAAAATAGGGAATAGTGCAAAATAAGAACGCAATGTCAGATGATATACCTCCAGAATGATGACTGAGGAGTCAAGAGCCCACAAATAGAGAGCAGCTAACATGGGAATGAAGCCTTTGAAATCGGGCTGATCTCGATGCAAGACCTCCCCCTTTCCCACAGGCATTAAAAGGGGACCCTCCAACTCTTCCTCTGTTGCCTCCCTCCCACGGCCCATGTCCTCTTGGGGCCCCCTGCTCATTGCCTTAGTTCTTTCTTTAGCCCTGTGAGATATCTCTAGAGCACCTCAGTGTGCACTCTCAGTGTGATGCCCTCCTGCTTGTCTAGTACAGGGACCTTTCTCAGTCCCCTGGGACATAATTTGACTCCTGGAACATAATTTCTAATACTTTCTAATACTGTAAAGGGGTCTTCTCAAGCTCTCTTCTGAGCTTCTCCAGTGACGCCCGGCCTGGTTCTCTTCCTCTCCAATCGCTCCTTCCCCACTGCTGGCCCCTGTTCCTCCTCTGGGCCTTTCTAAGGACGGTTTTTACCCAGGACTCATCGCATTGCCTCCAGTTTGCACTCCTCTGCCCCGTGGGAGAGGGATCTCACTGACACTGGTGGTTTCAACAGTCCTCCAGGCTACCAGCTTTGACCTCTCTTGAGTTCCAGTCCCAAGTTCAACTGCCCATAGGACAACTGTAAGCTCTGCTGTCATCTCCAATTCAGCATACCTAGAAATGAACTTCATCTTCCCCCAAACCTGCTTTCCCTTTTCTGTTCGGGGCATGACCATCCCTCTGGTCACCCAGGCACAACGGCTCCATCGACTTTGACTCTTCTCCTCTCTTCCCACCTCTGTGCAGACACCCAATCCTGTCCACCCTCCCTTTGGGAACTCTCTCTGGGATCCATCTCTTCCTTTCCTTTCCCACCTCCACTCACCTAACTCTACCTCTCAGCTCTGATGGTAGCATTAGACTATGGGTAGCATTTGCCCATAGTCTCTCCATTCTTTAATACAGGTTACCTTCTGGGTCAAGACGCACTTCCATTATAACTTTCCTGACCACCTGCCCTGCTTTGGTACATCTTGCCTGTTCTATTCACTTTGCCTGTGCATCTTATCTTGCCAAGTAGTATCTCTCCTGTTGCTATTTAGCTTTTCACACGTTCATCTAAATGGGATGCTCTTTCTCAGTCCTTACCCAGGGCCAGCCGGGGTCGCAGGTGCTGCGCCCTAGCATTTAACACAAGAGCTTCTGATTCCTTGTCTCCCTTACTTTTCAGTCCGCTCACTTCAGCCCTTTTTTATTAACCAAGGAGCACCCTTTACCAGAAAGCAAAGAGCCCAAATTCCAGCCTGGAAGGGCCAGCAGGTCATGAAGTGGGTGAGGAGGGCCACATGTGCAATGGTAGGGAGTGAAAGGACATGGCGCCTAGAGCCCACACCCCCAGTCTAGCGGGGTTGCTGCAGCTCAGCCCACCTTCATTGCCTTTGGGCTCCGTGTGGCCGCATTATCCAGTTTTTCAAAAGAAACATCAAATTGGATTTTTATAGGAAATTTCCCAATTCTTAAAAACATAGTGCAGGCCAAACAAAACACTGTTGCAAGATAAATTCAACCGGCCAGCAGGTAACCCTGGACAAAAAGGCTTTCTGCTTTGAAATTATTTTTGATATAGCACAAAGCACTGTGGACTAGGAGTTTCTAGCTATGGTTATGTCGGTCAGGAGCTGTGTAACCTTGGGTAAGTTACAGCCTCTCTCTGAGCCTCAGTTTCCTCATCTGTACAATGAAGGCTCCTATTAAATGATCCCCAAAGCCCTTTCAACTTGGTAATTCTTTGGTTCTATGGCTTATCCTCAGTGGTGGGGAAAATCCTGTTCCATTGAATCACCTGGTTATTGAAAGTTACTATAAATACACAATGAGCATAGATTACCACATTTCAAAGAACTAGCATACAATAAGGCGTTGGTTAATTGAAATTCTCCAGGATTAACTGGAAAAATCCCCTTTTAACCAAGCTTATTGTTGAAAGATCTTCTAAAACACTGAGTTCAATTTCCTGCCTTTCTAAGCACAGGAGATGCAGCAGTGCGGGGCCAGGGGAACTGATGAGTCAGTGTCTGGGGGTGGTTCTGCCACCTGGGCTGAAAGGCCCAGGAGGTCCTCTCAGGCCACGCCCAGCCAGGGGGCTGCTTGTAGTCAAGGACCAGCTAGCTAGGGCCAGAGGACAGCTACACTGGGGCCTCACCAGCCACTCTGCAGGACTCGGACTCCTGGGCTTAGCATCCAGTTTGGGAAAACACCTCAAAACCTGGAGCATGTTGAAAACTGGCACCACCTGGAGCATGTGTCAAGGCTAAGTGTCATGATCCAACCCAGTGCTCCTTCCCATTAAACAGAGCCAGAGCCTTGGAGCCCGGCAGGTCTCGGTGGGAATCCGACTCTAGCTGTATGACTTTAGACAACAGCCTTGCCTCTCTGAGTCCGTTTCCTCATCTACAAACGGAAAATAACAGTAGTCTCTCACAGAGCCGTCATGAGGATTAAGTGGAATCGCATCTGCTAAACGGCTCGTGTTGTGTTTGGGATTCACATGTAGTGCTGGACAAGTGAGAGTTGTTACACCATTAAAAAATAACACTTATCATTTCAAATCCAGTTTGATTCTGGTTTTTTCCTAAGAGAATTAGATGTTTTCTCTTGCTCCCTCTTCCCCACCACCATACCCTATCATCCTGAAAGCCAGTCTTAAAATCAGAACCAAGGCCTCAATTTTGCCGGCATCACACTAATAATTGATTCAGTTAAGAATCCTCAATGGTTGGAAAAGTTTGATGAGGATGGGATACTCACAGGCTTAAAGTACCTATCCCTCAATTCCTTAATTACAAAGGAGAAAAACAGTAACTTTACAGTGGAAAAACCTGGCAGACACCTCCTTCACCAAGTGGGTGAAGTTAATGTCACCAACAGTGGGACAGCACAGCTATGGGGCTCCTGAGAGGATGCACTGAGAAGGACTCAGCATCACTTCCGTGAGATTCCTGCCAACGAATGTCTAACCGGAACCTAAGCATGAGCAGACATCAGGCTAACACAAGCTGAGGGACATTCTACAAAGTGACTGGCCTATACGCCTGAAAAATTTCAATGTTATGAAAGAAAAAGGAAGGCTGAGGAACTATTAAAACTAAAGAGTTATGACAGTTAAATGAAATGTGTGATCCGGAATTGGATCCTGGACTACAAAAACAAAATGTCGTTATGAAGAACATCATCAGAACAATTGGATAAAATTTAATATAGATTGTGAATTAACAGTATTATATCAATGTTAAATTCCCTGGTTTTGAGTTTATGTAAAAGAATGTACTTCTTCTTGAGAAATTCACATTATAGTATTTAAGGGTAAAGTGTTATATTGTCTGCGACTTACTCTAAAATAGTTCAAAAAAAAAAGTATAAACATGTAAAAAGACATGTGAGAAGAAAAACAGAATATTAAAACAAATACAGCAAAATGTTAACAGGACCTCAATGAAGAATACACAGGAGTTCTTTGCATTAGTCCTGCAGCTTTTAGGTACACTGAAATTATTTCAAAATACAAAGTAAGGAAGAAAAAAAGTCATAGCTAGAGGTTAGTTAGAGGCAGGGACAGCCTCCTGGTATTTATCCCTGCCATCTGGTGGGGAAAGGGCCCCAACGTGGAGATGGGGTTCAAACCCAGCCCTGCCAACTGCAAGGCCCTTGACAGCCACAGTCCTCTGTCCCTTCACCCTGAGGCACAGATGACAATAATGACACCTCTCTAGTGGCTGTCAAGAGGGCTACGTGAGTTCGTCTATGTAAGGTACCTGGCACATGCCAAAGTATTATTCACAAGTTCTACAAGGATATGCCGCTAAGGGTCCAGAGTGATAAACACAACCGGAATTCTTGCCTTTGTGTAGCTTATATTCTGGTCAAAAAGATGGAAAATCAATGACTAAATGAGCAGGCAGACACATAATTACAAAGTGCCATGAAGCCTATGGGGACAGTGAGCATGGCAGGAGAGATGGCGAGCCCCACCACATGTAGGGTGGTCGGGGAGAGCCTTGCTCAGGAAATGGCACAGGAGCCGACACTGAAGGACGAGGAGGATGGAGGGGTGGGAACAGCAGGAGCAAAGGCATGGAGGTGGGCGAGAGCTTGATGTATTCAAGGAACTGTCACATTCTCTCTTCTGCTACAGCACTGACAGCTCCTTGTATGCTCCTTGAGGGAGGAGGTGGCACAGCGCCCAGCATGGCTTGGACACTCAGAGTTTGATGAGTGAATAAACAACTGGAATCCTTGGGTTTCCACATTTGCCATGAGATCTCTCCTCTCCCAGCCCTTAGTTACACTGTGTACTGGGAAGGAAGGAGGCTTCTTCTGAACTGGCAGCTCTGGACTCTTCCCCTCTATGGGCAACTTGCCTACATCGCAGAGCTGGAAGGGACCCCAAAACTCCCATTCTCACTTCTCATGTTCAAAGGCATAAGCAGACGTGCCGGACCCCACAGATCTGGTTGGGGACCCATGTCTGGTGTTTCCCCAGCCCCACAGCCTGTCTTGTTTATTTGTTCAACATGTTTGTTTCAGCCATGGCACAGCCTGTTCTGACTCTGGAACATTTAAAAGATGAGCCAAAAAAAATCACAGAAAAATGGTTTGTTCTTGGAGCTAAGGCATGGGGCAGCCAGGGCGGAAGGCAGGTTTCAGGCCAGCTCTGTGGCAGAGTTTTGGCTTGTCCTTTGCTGTCTTTTCCCTTCTGCTCTTGGGAACCAAAGGGACTCCAGTGGGATTTCCTGCACCTTGGTTTCTCCAGGACCATGATATGTGGAAAGACTAAAACATTCAACCATAAGATAACTGGTTCTCATCTCCACTCTCATTGGCTCCATTCCAATGCTTCCACCCTTTGAGTTCAAGACGCAGCCTGATCCACTTGATCAGCCCGGGAACGGAGGTGTCGGGCTGAGCCCCTGTCCTTCTGCCCCCTCTGCCGGCAGCCACCTTTCTGTTTGTGAACTCTTGCTTAGTCTTCAAAACCCAGCTGTCATGTCACTACCTCTAGAACCCTGAACCGACCTCCCCCATGTAGTCTGCCAGCAGCTGTTTTATTTATTTTAAGATTTTATTTATTCTTAGAGAGGGGTGTGGGAGAAAGAGAGGGAAACATTGATGTGTGAGAGAAACATCGATTGGATGCCCAGGCATGTGCCGACTGGGAATCGAACTGGCAACCTTTCGGTTCATAGGCCAGTGCTCAACCCACTGAGCCACACCAGCCAGGGCTGTCTACGTTTTTAAAAACCCGACCAGGATCAACAGGATAGCTAAAATGCCGGCTCTCTTTGCCTCTGTCTGGCTGGGTACTGTCTCCGTGTGGTAATGCCAGTGGTTATCTCATATTGATAAGAAGCACTTACTTGCAGTTATGTAAATGTTTGATTACAAAAAACTCAAGATCCCCGGGCTTGTGTGGCTCAGTGGATTGAACGCTGGCCTGCAAACTGAAAGGCTGCCGCTTCAATTCCCAGTCAGCGCACATGCCTGGGTTGTGGACCAGGTCCCCATTGGGGGCATGTTAGAGGCAACTGATCAATGTTTCTCTCCCTCTCTTCCTCTCTTCCCCTCTGAGAAATAAATTAAAAATCTTTAAAAAACAAAAAACTCAGAAATGAATAATTAGTAAACGCATTTTTGGTTGACAAAATAATTTATATAAACCTAAGTCCGGAGTGGTAGAGGGAAGAAAGAAAGATGACAAAAGGAATCCTGGTGGCAAAAAGGTGACTCAGGTCTTAGGCAGCCTTTTGATACACATGGCTGCCTCATTTCCCCAAAAGGCCTGGTACATAGCAGGTGCTCCGAAAGCATTCATTGAATACCATATGTGTGTGAGGGGATGTAGGAATACGTGGTGATGATGACACTCTTTGGCCCCTGGCATCACTGAAGCCTCTGTCAACCCTAGTTGGCTGTCCTATGGGGACCAGGCTAAGAACCAATTCAAGAACTGCCCTAGCCACAGGCTTTTTCCCCCCAATTGGGTGACATGCCGATGCTCAGCTCTCATCCAAGTAGCAATAACACTGGTGAGAACCTGGGGACAGGGCCGTGTGTTCTGGAGCCCCTCCAAGAAGCAGGAGCAACAGCTGGATTCCGATGCCCATTGCAACCCCCGCCCCCATGCCCTTTAGCTCCAGGCAGGTCTGCAGTCTGGCCAGCTCTGGGAGGGGCTGCTCCCCTTCACGTCCAAGATTAGCTCAGACCTTAAAAATCACAGCCTGGCGCCTGCTCCTCTCATGCCAAGGCAAACAGTAGATGTCAGAAGCCTCCTTAGGTATCTGGAAGAGAACAGCTCCTTCTGCTCCCTCCCTTCCTCGTATGAGGTCATTGAATCAGGATGACAAAGCAAACAGTGACATGTGTTGGGACTTGTTCCCACACACTCCAGGCTTTCTCCAATCGCTCTCTCCTCCTATTCTCAGAAGGGCAGACCCAGGTGTGGACAACAACCTGCACTGGGCTCAGTCCTTGGGATCCCGGGAAATGAGAGGTACCCACTGTGGCAGTACAGAGCAGGTCCAGGAGAGACCTTGGTAAAAGAGGGAATTGGGATATTAGCACCACCAGACATGTGCATAGAGGCTTCCCAGGCTTCAGCATGTTTCCGTTTATTCTCATTTTAGTTAAGAAGGGCGAGAATTCTTTTCTGACTTCACAAATGAGAAAACTAAGGTTTATTTAAGGTCAACAACTTAATCAGGGTTACATGGCTTAAGGGTCACAGAGATGGACTTGAAATTAGTTTTGTGACTCTAGTTACATCTTCCCACCTCACCACAGTTTGGGGGGTTTTTTTTAGATTTTATTTATTTGATTTTTAGACAGAGGGGAAGGAAGGGAGGGAAACAACGTATGGTTGCTTCTCGCGCGCCCCCTACTGGGGACCTGGCCCGCAACCCAGGCATGTGCCCTGACTGGGAATCAAACCGGTGACCCTTTGGTTTACCAGCTGGCGCTCAATCCACTGAGCTACACAAGCCAGGGTTCACCACAGCTCTTAAACTTTAGTCATTGGTACACCTGCCTCATACTTTTGCCTTGTTGCATAACTGCCTCTTATTTATTTCCTTAATGTTTTTCTTTAAATAAAGTCACTCCAAAAGCTGACCTCACTCTAAGCCACAATACACGTGTGTATATGTTTAAATAACGTATGTATTTATATGCATCATTGCTACAGTTGCGCACTTGCATCCTCCTCCCCTAGCGCCAGCTCCCCTAAGACCAGGGAGACCAGCGCACACTGGGAGCAACTGTCCAGCTGCCCTGAGTGCCCCTGAAGCACTAAGGATGGATCTTCGCTGGCGGGCAGTCACTAAGTGGCTGCCCTTGTTGAAATGCTCAGCCAGTAGGATCACTCGAGACCACCAGTGCCATTGTTAGGGCTGTGCCTCAAAGCCAAAGAATTACTGAATCCTGGAGGTTAAGAGAGAGATCATAGAATCCAACTCGTAAGGGGCAGGGCCTCATACCATACATTCAGTCACAGTCCTAAAGGTTAAGGGGACACAATTCAAAGATATAAAGATGAATCAGATGTAGTCCTTGCTCTTAAAAATTCACAAAGATTACAAACATAAACAAATGAAAACTAGAGGAATAAGCAAAGGATCTGGACTCAGAAAGTCTCTAGACTTGGTTCTACCACAAAATTGCTTTTGAGCAAGTCCCTTCATGTTTCTGAGCCCCAACGTCCTTACACAGAGATGGTAATATCTTTCTACCTTTTAAGATTGATAGGAGGTTCAGATTTTTTAAATGGATGTGATATATTAAAACGTCAAGTTTTACACCGTAATTGTGTACATTTTTTCCAACTATACCTCAGTAAAGATAAGGGGGAAGTGGGTGTGAAAATTCCTCTGTAAAGAACCATAAAGCCATAATATAGTATGTAAGTACTAAATAGGCAGTGTCCAAACTCCTACCTAGAATATTTGCATTATGACTGGAGAATGACTTTCTCCAGGTGAAAACTACAAACAACAGGTTGGGAAGAGATTTGGGGAGTTCCATATGGGTCTGAACAGTGTCCCTAACTTGCTGCTTCCAGGTCTTGGGCCTGGTCAAGAAGTTGGTGAGTTAAACCAGCTTGGTGCCTTTCAGTGCTTCAAAATCCTGCCTTTCTTATCTGATTCTTCTCTTTTTGCTTTGAAACATCTAGCTTTCCAACGCATGGCCACGTTGTGGCATAGTAATGGGTCTTTACTGCCCTCTTGTGGTCACTTCCAGCAGTAGCTGCACTGACTTTTTAAGGGGTGTGCGTGACAGCCTGAGGAAACCAGAGCCAGCCTTCAAGATCAAGATTTTCCAGGCTGGCAAAAGACTTAAAACCCAATTAAAGCCCTGACCAGTGTGGCGCAGTGGTTGGAGCATCGGCCCATACTTCAAGGGTTGCGGGTTCATTCCCAGTTACAGCGCAGATCCCGGGTCTGGGGGCATACAAAGGCAACAGATTGATGCTTCTCTCGCATCGATGTTTCTCTCCCTCTCTCCCTTCCTCTCACTCTCTCTAAAAAAAAAAAAGCAAATGAAAATATCCTCGGGTGAGGGTAAAAAAATTTAAAAAGTAATTAAAGCCAGCTGCTGGAATCCAGCGCTCCTTAACAGCATGGAGCAGTCCTACCTTAATTTGTCTCAAGTAGGAAAAGAATTCAGGTCTCTGCATTTACCCTGCTAAAACAGTCAGTTCCTTGACTGTCCAGCTTGTCTGGAAATACACAGCTCTTCTTCCCTCTCTGCTTGGAAACCAAGTGTTGGAGGGCCAGGACTAGGGCATGCCCTCCAACCCCCGCCCATTTAAAGCAGCAGTTAAACTGAGCACCTCTTTAGTAATCTGGTAAGTGCCATGGGGTGTAGGTGGGGTACAAAATAAGATATATAGTTCCTGTCCCCAACTCATGCAGTTTACAAGCATAAATAACCTAAGCACACATATAATTAACAGACCCCAGGCCACTGGGGTAAAGGCTATCATAGAAATAAAGTGCTGCAGGGCGGGTGGGGAAGGAAAAGTTCGTGACAACCATGAGGATCAGGGTTTCCTGAAGGTAGGAGTCACTCAAGTTGGACTTCAAGAAAATGAGTAGGACCTTACCTAGCAAACATGAGCAAGGAAGACCACAGTGATACCAATAACAACTACATTTTGAGAGAACTGTTCATGTGTCAAGCATGGTGAAGGGTTTTATAGCTATATGTTATTTAATCTCCACCACAATACTATGAGATAGGTATTATTTTCTCTATTTACTAGACAAGGAAACCATGGCTCAAGGCCTTGTATACAGCAAGGATTAACAGAAAAGAGAAAGTAAAAGCAAAAGGTATGTTTGGGGCAAATAATCTATTATTATTAGAGTATCAGGTACCCCTGGTCAGGTGGCAGAAAGGAAGGGACAAGGGCTTATGGTAAGGGGTGGTTATGATGACCAGGAAGTCCAAGAACCCAAAAGATGAAGAAATTAAGAAGTACAAATTGGTAGTTACAGAAAAGTCAAGGGATGTCATTACAGCATTGGGAATGCAGTCAAAAATACTGTAATGACTGTCTATAGTGTCAGATGGGTACTAGATTTATCAGGGTGATCATATAGTAAGTTATATGATGGCCAATCGCTACACCTGAAACTAATATAATATTGTATATCCACTATAATGGAAAAATATATATTATTTTTTTAAAAGTACAGGAGTCCCTATGATAAGGGATTTGAAAGCCTCAAGTAAATTTAGACCTCACTCTCTGGACACTGGAGAAGGTGCTGAGATTTCAGAGCAAGGGACTCTGCTCCGAGGTGCACTCTAGCTGATCAGCCACGTGGAGGAGAGCTCGAGGAGGTGGATACGCAAGGGAGGGAGATCCGT
Source organism: Mormoops blainvillei (assembly GCA_004026545.1). Lineage (NCBI taxonomy): Eukaryota > Metazoa > Chordata > Mammalia > Chiroptera > Mormoopidae > Mormoops > Mormoops blainvillei. The sequence goes on from PVJD01007391.1 coordinate 37,654, forward strand.
GCTGAGTCAGCGTTGAGGGGAGCTTGGTCAGGGCAGTAGGCAATGGAGAGGGATGAATCCTAAAATCACTACACAGAGAAACTGTTCAGATTGACTTGGGGGATGAGGACGTGGAGCTTCCCTTCGTGGGAACCACTGTCCCCTCACATGCTGAGCCTTCCAAGTTGAATCATCAATGCCAGGTCCGACTAGGGGGGGAAAGATTTCTGGTTTCTCGTGGACTGGAAGTCTCATTCTAGCCCTACTATAGTTGTGCCAAACCTCTAAAACCAAAGCAAAGCAAAATGCATTCAGATTGCAGAGGAGAAATCTTGAAAATTGTTCTCAATGTCCACAAAAAGTGGGGAATCTCAAGATCAGAAAGCAGCCTGTTACAAGAAAACACCATACCAGTCTGATGCTGTGACCTCCCTCTTCCCCCAAAGGTCAAGGAGAGTTTTATGGCATTTCCCAGCAGTCCATCACGACCTGGTTGGGTCCAAACCCTGTATGGAAATTCAACATCACCAACTCCCTCCCACCAGGGGCTTGGATTCCTGCTTTTGATTGCCACAGGGCTGGCAGGGCTCCCTCTGGCTCCCACTCTCAGGAAGTCAGCCACAACTGCTGGTCACTTGTCACATCCTATCCAGGAGGTGACAGTATTTCAATGGTAAAGCAACAGGTCCCCAGACTGTGGCTAACAGTTTCGAAGTTTTTTAGGAATTGTGTCATATTTCCCAAAAGAGCTAACTCCAAAGAAGTCGGTAATGAATAAAGGCTTGGGCTACCAGGAAATGATGGGGCTTCATACTTCCTATCCTAGAACAAAACAATTCCAGAGAAAATATTTATAGCAGGCATTCAACAAGCATTTTTTAATATACCAGGCACTGCATAAAATCCTTAGAAATTTCCTAAAACAAAGAGACTTGCTTTAACATTACCAATATACCCCTGAACTTTTCTCTACAGAGAGTTGCCTACTACAGCACTTTGCCTTTCCACCTCCCCCCAAAACGAGCACCCACAGCCAAGAAACACTTTGTTCCCAACGCAAAAGGCAGCGGAGATCAGCTGGCCAAGACTGCGGCCTGCCTGCAGAATGCCTGCCTGCCACCTGGTCCTTAACCTCACCTGCAGTGCCCGACTCTCAGGTTCATCTCTGGCAGAGGACTACAACTGTTCTCTCGCCCTCTTCTGACATCCAGACCTCTATATCCAACCGCTTTCTGGACATCTTTACTTAGATGTCTCAAAGGACATCAAGCTCGACTTGTCCAAAACTCAACTTACAATATCCTCCACCTCCGCCCCACCCTCCTCCAGCGTCCCCTCATCTTGGTGAATACCACCAGCAATCTAGAAATCACTCCCTACTCTTCTTTCCTCTTTACTCCCACACAATCCCTCATTCAGTCTCGGCCACTCTACTTCTAAAAATACTGTGGGGGTTTTCTGTATATTTTATTGATTATGCTATTACCGTTGTCTCATTTTTTTCTCCCCTTTATCCCCTCCGCCCTGTACCCCATCCAATCATCCCCACGTCAACATTTTCCCGCGACCATTTTCCCCAGCCCCACCCCTCCCCACCTCCCACCCTCAATCTAAAAATATTGTTGAAGACCCATTTACCTCTTTGCATCTCAATCTGCACTTGGTTCAAGCTGCCATAATCTCTCACCTAGACTCTGGAGGTAGACTTCTAACTGGTCTTCCTGCATCCTCTTGCCTTCTTCCATCCTTTCTCTACACTGGAGCTTGAATGTCTTTTTAAATACCCAAATCTGGCCCTGGCTGGTGTGGCTCAGTGAATTGAGTGCTGGCCTGCGAACCAAAGGGTCACCGGTTGAATTCCCAGTCAGGGCACATGATGTTGCTGGCCAGGTCCCCAGTAGGGGGCGTGCAAGAGGCAACCACATGTTGACATTTCTCTCTCTTTCTCCCTCCCTTCCCCTCTCTTTAAATATAAATAAAATCTACTAAAAACAAAAAAACAAACCCAAATCTGATCATTTCATCATCACTAACACCCCAATGGCTTCACATTGCTCTTCAAATAGAGAGGTAGGTATGAAACATCTCTTGGGGAGTCCCAGATGTGCAGGGACACCTTGCTTTTAGTTAACTTACTGTGTTCTTGCTGTAAGGATATTTTTTTGTAATGGCTAATAACCTTACATTTGTTTCTGAGGAAGGAGACCAAATTACCTTAATTTCTGGTAACCAAAAACTGTGATCATTCAGGAGGGGATAATAAGCCTTTGAAAAAACTTTCCAAAGTTCCATGAATGGGGACACATTACTTCCTAAAGATCCTGTAAGGTACATCTTTAAGCAGACGAGACCTTGAAAAATTAGCCTAGAGCAGGGGTTGGTCAACTATGACCTGCAGGCCAAATCCGGCCTGCCACTTTTTTTCATAAATAAATATTTCCTGGAACACAGCCACACTCATTCGTTTGTGGACTGGCTATGCCGTTTGTACTCCAACAGCAGAGTGGAGTAGTTGCAACAGAGACTGTGTGGCTTGCAAACTAAAGGACCTGGCCATTACCGGAAAAGGTTTGTTGGCCATGTTCTAGAGGTTTTCCACTACCAGCTACACATTAAAACCACCTCAAGTGCTTTTAAAAGGGATCACCTCAGAGATTCTGATTAAAATTATCTGAGGTGGGATCCAAGCACTGGAATTAAAAACTTGAATTTCCCTAGGTGATTGGTCTCCTTTTTATAATGAACACCATCTACTGATATCTACAAAGCCCTGTAAAACACATCCATCCACATCACCTCATTCGATCCTCAGAACAAATCTGAGGTTCAAAGAGCAGGAAGCACTGCTGTCTCTGCTTCGCACACAAAAAAACTGAGGCTCAGGGTATGTGAGTCATATCCCCAAAGTCTCCTATTTAGTAAAAGGGAGCTAAGACTCATGTGCAGGTCTTTTGAATCAAGTCCACTGACCACTAATGTTAATTATACAAGTCACAAAACTTATAATTTTATTTTGGTGTGTGGAATACTCTTTGCTTCAAGGTCTCTAGACATGGGATCACGCCTACGTCCCCAGATCACTCAGAAATCTGCCTCCTAAAGGAGGCCGCGCCCTGTGGCGCCCTGAGGTTCCCCGGGGTCACCATGAGGAGGAGAGAGAGTGCGCGTGCAGTGTGTGCAGGCCCAGGCTCTGTGCCCTCACTTCTGCCACAGCGGGCACAGTTTTATCTGTTCAAGTATTAGGATCCCACATACAATTTTGTTGGAATAAAGAGTTTCACCTTTGAAGACCACTGATCTGGTTCAGACCTTTGTCCACTGCTTTCATACAAAATGGCATGGTAAGTCTGTCCCCAAATACCTGTCACTTCTTAGATCATTAACAAGTTCTTCCCCGTTGCTCTAAATGAAGTTCAAAACAATAGTTTCTCACAATACCAATTGTGGTGTGGTTTTCTGAGGGATGAAAGGCATCACTTTTAGCAGACCACGCTTCCCATAGCTGCCAGGGTAAATGAAGTCTCTCATTACTGCTTCTCGCCTACCTCACGCACGCTGTTACCATCCGCAGTCAGAAAGCACCGTCCTGGTCCCCTCTCCCGCTGGGCCCGCATTTCTCCTGCCTGCTCACTGTCTGCCTCCAGCCCAGTCCACAGGCTCTCTACCTGCTTCCACTGGCTCAGGCCTTCCGTTCCTGTGGAAGTGAGGCATTCGTGATGGGGGTGGAATGGGGTGAGATAAGACATCTTCTTGTACTTCTTCATGCTTCCAGAGAGAAAGGAACTTTTATTCCTCTCTCCACAGAGGTGGGAAGCCCCTCACTGGGTGAGACACATCCAGCCTTTCATTCTACGACCTATTTGCATCTTTCCACAGGAGAAGGAGTAACTAATCTGATGGGTCAGAGGCCAACACATTCAAAGGGCTGAGTTTTTATCAGGACTGTGCACGTGGTACGCCCTGACGTGGGTCCTGGTAAGTCTGGGTCTGTTCTCAAACCCGCCAGGGGGATTACAGTGGGAGGGCTAGGAAACCCCCGTTGTGCATCTACTTTCTAGCTCCAGGAATGACAGGGCCATCCAGGGTCACACCCATGGTATGACCTCATGTTTCAGCACTCTTTGAGAGGCAGTATCAGTGACTCCTAGAGCCCACCTGCCAGGAGCACCCTATTGCTCAGGAAAAGCAATAGTCCCCAAAACTAAATGAAAGGCGGTGTGGCCTTAAACGAACATGGGACATCTTCACCTTCTCATTTTAACAGTCATGTCTCTTACTTTACTAATTCTCAAAATATATGGTTCCTTTTTACATACATACACAAACACTTTTAAACATAAATACCAAATTCGAGAGAATCCAATGGGTAAATTTAGGAAGCCAACAGTATAGAAGAAAAGGCCAGTCACCAGATTTTACAAATGATCATCTGAACTCCTTCTCTGGACATTCAACTTGATATGTTATCCTAAATATCCCATGTCATGTGGTCCCCAAGGTCTTCCTTTAGGATTCTGAAGCAATCAATAGCCATACTTGTCATTAAGGTGGGTCCTTCCATCTCCACTTTGACCTACATCAGAGCATAAAGAAGGAAAGAATGAAATACATTCAGTTTTCCAAAGTCACAAGGGAAAAGAAAAGACACCAGTGGGCTAAAAAGTAAAACAGATAAAGGTTTCTTCTCTAATAAAAACTTGACTTTTTACATACAGTTTCAAAATATAGCCCTCTCTTCACTCCTACCCTAACACTTAATAGCAAAAAAGCAAACATTTCTAATAATTAAATTTCTCTTAATTACTAATATAATAGAAACCCGATCCACAGAAAAAGCCACCTGCGATGAGCATATGGGAAACGAGCATGTTCTGTGCTGCCTTAAGGGTGTATGTGTGACTGTAAACTGGTACGTCTACAGAATATGATTTAAAATACCTTTAAAATGTTCACAGCTTTTGATCGAGCATGTTAACTATCACGAATTTTTTTCTACATGTGTACCTCTGCACTTGTAGAATTATGCATGTCAGAGGTTTCTGACTGCAGAGTTGTTTGTAATGGCAAGAGAAGCATGGCAAATAGTCACTGAGGAAACTGGTTAAATAAGTAAGGGTATATCCACACCATAAAAAAGAACTATGCCAACATACACACACAGAAATCTATAAATAACTATAAAAGGGCCCCCACATAGTGTTAAGTGCAAAACAGCAAGGCATAGAATATGCTTCCAATTTAGCAAATGACATTGTTTGACTTAACTGGAATAAGAAAAACATATATATGAATAAACATTCAAAGTGACATAATTAGAAAATATTTTATTGTAGAAAACCCCAGTAACACCCCTTTTCTGCCTTATTTGGAAAACATCTCAATATTTCCTATTATAAATTTTGTGTAGTGTGAAAAGAGGGTTGATTAAAAGGATAAACTTATTTCTATGATATTCCAATAGAGAAAAAAGATAACTATTCTTATTTTGACTAGTATATATTTCTCTTAAATATTTCTCTTAAATATCAGAACCAATTAAATTCTTAATTCAGTTAACAAACCAGTTAACACAATATAATTAACTGAAGTTGCAGTGCTAGTCATCAAATAAATACTTGTACTAGGTATTTACTTGTACTTGGGAAATAAATAAATTCACAAAATGCATGCTGTGGGCTTCATCTGGTGTAATCTGTAACAGTGCCTACTGCTGTTACGAATTTAGTTATTCTGAATGATAGATGATGCTCTTAAATAAATCGACAGGAAAAAAGAATATGCTTCCATTTGTGTAAAAAAAGTGGTGAAATATTACATACGTTATTGCTTACATAGGTATTTTATGCATTTTATATAATATATGTAAGAAGTCATAAGAAATTGATATTTAGTTGTCTTTAAAGGAAATAAACTGAGTAACTGAGGCAGAGCCAGGTGATTTTTTTTTCACTTTAAAGAAAATTGAAAATACGAAAGTAAAGAGAAAGATATAATGAACCTCCTTGAGCCCGTCACCCAGCTTTAACGATTATCAATATATGGCAAATCCTGCTCTATCTGTTACCCCTCCCCTCCCTTCCCTCATCCTCCACCACTGGATTATTTTAAAGTAAATCCCAGATATCATTCCATCTGTGAACACTTCTGTACATATTCCTAGAAGGACTTTTTCTAAAAAAATGGAACTCAACATCATTCACACTTTAAAAAAATTAACAATAATTTCCTAATATCATCAAATATCTAGCTAGTGTTTAAAACTGTCTGGCTTCTAACTTTTTTTTTTACAATAGTTTGTCTGAATAAGGATCCAGAGTCCACAAATTATATTTTATTGATGTGTCTCTTCAGATCTTTTAATTCACCTGCTCCCCCAGAAGGGAGATTATTGCACTACATACTCTTGTAACTTTATTATTTTGAACTTTAAATACACAGGGATTGGCAAAAGTAGACTCACAGTTGTGAATACACAAAACACAGTGTTTATTCTTGGAGTATTTATTAATTATTGTATTGCTTATTTTTACTACAACTGTAAATCTACTTTTGCCCACCCCTGTATATGACATATTCATAAATATACATAACTAAATCTTAGAGGAAAAAAAGTAAAAATAATCTACCTTCAGGTGGGACCCATATACAGTAGTCTGGGTCATCTTCTGGATATTTGGAGGAAAGTGTTGGCGGAGGCTGCAAAGAAAAGATAGCTTATTTTATTTAAAATAATTTTAACTCTAAGAATTATTGTTCCTATGCCTGTCAGCAAAGAAAAACTAAGAAAGAACAGTTTTCCATTAATGATCTTGACATACGTAATCAAAAATGGGGGAGCATTCTCTCTCTGAACCTTGATTAGGAGTTTTCCTGTAAAGCCTCAATGAGCGGATTTCAGTCAGTGAGAGTGAAGTGATGTTTCTTAAAAGAGGCAGTTGACGCAGCTCTGACATCTTTCCCACGGAGGGCAACCGGGCACTTGTCTTTTGCTCAAGGTGCAGGAACAAGTTAGCACAACAAGCCTGACTGCTATCCTTTGAAAGGCCGGTTTGCAAGCTGGTCCTTAGCTGGAGGCTGGGAACTTGGATTTCGGGAGGGTTCCCACTATCCTAACTGATAAGAGGGGCTCACTGTGCCCAAACTGTTAGTAAAAACAATGTGATCGATGCTGAACACCTGCTTTCCTTCTTGGAGAATGCCACTGGGTACACGCCAGGTAAGGGGGGTGCCTAGTGATCTCAGTCCTCAGTAAAAATCCTGGTTGTTGCAGTCTCTAATGAGCTTCCCTGGTTAGCAACAACTCACAAATTGTCACGATTCACTGTTAGGGGAAGTAAGCATATCCTGTGTGACTCCACTGGAAAAGGGCCTTTGGAAGTTTGTGCTTGGTTTCCCCAGACTTCACCCCATGTGCCTTTTCCCTTTGCTAACTGTGCTTGGTACACATTTTGCTGTAGCAAATCACAGGGTGAATACAACCATATGCTGAGTCCTGTGAGGTCTCTTGTGAATTACCTAGCCTGAGGGTGGTCTTAAAGGCCTCCTGGGGAAACAACCTAGCAATCCCATTTCTGGGAACTTACTGTATCCATATAAAATTATGTATATACAAGGTTACTCATAGCACTGTTGTAATAAAAGACTAGAAAGAACCCAGGTGACTATCTCCAGGGAACTGTTAAATAGAGCGCAAGTAGGAAGCTCTTGGTATATTGATATACAGTGATTTCCACAACAGGTTAAAAAAAAAAAAAACCCAAGATGGAGAATGTAGTACATTAAGCTCTGCCTTCTGACTAATAAAAGGAGAAAAATAAGAATATACTACTCAAATACCTTTGTATGGCATACTAGAATGTGAAGATTCAATTAATAAAAGAGGTACGTGAGCAGTTACTGGGTAGATGGAGACAAGAACAGAAAATTCAAAAGAAAAAATGCACAAATAATAATAAAATAGAGTCCAGGCTCCTAGAAGAGGAGGTATGAGACAGCTGGGGACTCTTCTGAGATAAGCCCTAAAGACTCACGCATCTGGATGTGAGGAGATTAGTTTTTACTTCCGGAAAAGTGAAGGTTATAACTAAAGTACTTACTTTGCCTGGACCAGGGGCTTTCTTTTTCTTCGATTCATCTCTGCTTTTCTCATATTCATTCTTTGATGCTACTTAAGAAAAAGGGAAAAACAAGAGGTAGTGGCTATTTCAGAATAAGGAAAATGGGAAAAAAATCCTAAAAGAGCATTAGAATTATTGAAGAAAATATAACAATCAAATTCTCAAAAATTCCTTCTACTATTGCAAAGACTATATTAAGAGAGCTTTCTCTTCATTAATCACCCTAGTTTTCCAATCCTAAGGCTGTTCTACAAGCTTGCATATAATCGCACCACTTGAATAACTGAAGGGAAATGGGGCTGACTTTACTATCCTACCATTTAACTATGACAGTTAAAAGCAGTAGAAAATCAGAAAAAAAGCCCTGTGAAAAGGCCAAACTTTCTTTTTATTTTAAAGATTTCATCTTTTCGAGAGAGGAAGAGAAGGAGAAAGAGAGGGAGAGAAACATCAATATGTGAGAAGTTGCCTCTCCCACGCCCCCAACTGAGGACCTTGTCGGTAACCCAGGCATGTGCCCTGACCAAGAATTGAACCAGCGACCCTTTGGTTTGCAGGGCGAGGCTCAACCCAGTCAGGGATGAATAGGTCAAACTTTCAATCAATTTCTTTGAATAGTTTTAGGATGATTCCCACGATAGGTACATATTCAACTCTGGGAACTGTAAAATTGTGGAGGGCTTTGCATGGCCAGAAGGAAGCCAGAAAGCATTAGGAACTTTGTGGGTGGGTCAGGGAGTAGAAGCCCCAGGAGGCAGAAGGGGAAAGAAGACAGACAAATGGGAAGGCACCAAACATAAACCTATCACCCATGCCAGTTCTCTCCAGGACCCTGGTGGCAGCATCTGCCCAGTGTCTTAAGGTCCATTCTCTGTGCTGCTTCCGGTCGGCTGCCGCCCCTCCTCTAGGACACCTCTAGGTCGCTTGTGTGCAGGGCTGACAGGGATCTGGCTGTGCTACTTGCCTGAGGGTTGCTCATGTGATGCAGTTGTTTCACTGATCTCTTGATAATCTTTATTCTGTTGCACTTGGCTGAGCTGGGACATGTTTTCTATAAAACGCAGAACCAAAGCATATTGTTACGATTTAACTCATGGCTGGGAAACAGGCAAACAAAATCAAAAGCAAGAAAAGTGCATACACAATCATCCAGATTTACTACCATTAGCTTCAACTAAAATTAAGTTTTCAATAAATGTGCCTCCAGATGTCTAACAGAGAATCACTAATTTTCCACTTGAAAACTGTCCACCTCTGAGGTAAAACAATTAGCAATATTTAGCAAATGCTTAAAAATGTACATATTCCTTGAAAAGTGCATATTCCTAGAAATTCTACTTCCAGCACCATATTAAAAAAAAAAATTCAGAGATGAGTACCAAGATTTATTATACACAAGTATGTTTAAAATAGACAAAATGAACAAATAACTTCCATGTCTAACAACAGGGAGTTCATTAAGGAAGTTATGGCACATGCATGTGATGGACCACTGTGTCCCTTATTAAAACCACATTTTAAAAGAATATTTAAAACATATTTTTTAAAAAGGTTATAAAACAGCATGTACAATATGACCCCAATGTTGAAAAACAAACAAAAAACCCTGAAGTAATCCTAATCAGCTGCAGATTTACTAATTAATGTATCTTATAACCAAATTTCAAAGTCTGCTATTTTTACACACATGTATTTGCTTTGGTCCCTTAAACAAAAAAATACAAAAATACAATACTTCCTGCTCCCCTTTCTGCAATATGGATCTAGTATATGGATCAAAGATCAGGTTTAGAAAATGTATATAGAAGCACCTTTTTTAAACAGGCCAAGCATTTGCCAATAACTAAACAAAGAAGAATGCAAAAAAACAAAAGATTTACCTCTCTTAGAGGAGGAAATGACAATTTTTTAACATTTGAAGGTTATTCGAAAGAATGTCTGCACACCAGGCCTGGTGCTTCATGCAGACAAACCTGGTATGTTTTGGAAGGAGACACGCACAGGCTCCCACACACATTTAATGCCAGTTGTTCCCCACCCCGCTTGCTCCCTATTTTCTGTGCAGGCTTAATCCTGCTAAGCAGCTTGGCCAACGTGCAGGAAAATAATCCCTGCAATGGACAAGGGATATGAGGGTACTGAAAAGATATACAATTTATGGTTTGGGATGAGATTGTGGGAGATTTCTTGTTTCTTTTTTCAACTTTTATGTAGGATTCAGTTTCTAAATGGGCACAGAGTCCTTTTAAAATCAAAAGAAAATACATTTAAAAACGAATCAATTCTGTTTCTCATCCATCCTTTGTTGTGGTGGGTAAATACTTCATGCCACGCTCTCTGCTAGACACCATAGACAAAAAAATGAATGCGATGATTCTTCGTCCTGAGAAGTATGTCCAGTATGCACAATTATGCTTCGTGTCTGATTCAGGATGGGGGGAGGAGTGAGTAAGGGGCGGTTATCCTGAGACCACCTGATCAGGCCTCATCACCCACTGTATTCCACTGCCCTCCAATCGTATAGTGGCAACAGTGCAGGAATGACCACAGTAGTTGGGGTTTCCAATTCCACAGCTTTCAAGTTTCCATAATTCTGGAACAGACTGGAAATGCCTGCCCTTAATTTGCAGTGAGGATAAAAAATGGCTGACACTTGAAGTATGTTTGCACAGAGTCAGCTGCACCACATAACACAAAGTATTTCAAAGTCAAAAAATGCACAGGCAAGAACTGGTTTTGCTTTTCAAAGCTATCCACAATTAATGCGAATGTATTACATAAATAAAGAAATACATTACCATGCTGTTTTGTTACTTTAGAACAGGTCAGATCTGTGGGCAGACTCGCTTCCTGCACCACCTCCTCTGGCCCTGTCTCCTGCTGCAGCCCACTGCTTCCAGCCTCCGGATTTTTCTTTTCCTCATCTTCCTTTTCTTTCTCTTCTTCTTCCTCTTCCTCCTCTTCTACTTCAGGCTCATCCTTCATTCTCATTAGAGCTGGAGGGAGTTCAGGACGCTTGGGGGGTAACTTCTGTAAGGGAAACAAAACCAGGAACAAATAGTTCTACATAATGATAAAGAAACATATCTCTTCCAGGGGGTTACACTAAATGTGTAGAATGTCTAACCTCTATGTGTTGAAAAACCCTACAGACGTTTGCTGGAAGTAGGACTTTCATGTGAAATTTTATGCAACTATGGGCCCTTAGCAAGTATTTCTATTAATGTATAGAGTATAAAACACTGGAAACTGCTGGTAAGAAACTTAAAAATTATTCCAGGTGAGTATTGGCTGCAGAAATTCTGTCCTGTTACCCCCCCATGATGTTAAAGGATCTTAATTCATTACCAAATCTTCTAGGGAATAAATCAGACAGATTTCTAAGAAATAAATCATTTGTACAGCCTTTTCATTTTAGATTTAACAGAACTTCAAGGAAATAAGACATGTAAGTAATCAAAACAGATCCTGAGGAAAAGGAAGACATTTCTTAAAGAACAGGGCCAACTATTCTAATCAAGACCTTTTAATAAAATTATTAGAAAAAGTTGATCACAGCTTAAGGAATAAAGAAAAGCTACCAAAGTATATGTTGGGTATGTCATGTTTTACATAAAGAATTATTTCAGTAATCACCTAAGGAGAGTTTTTTTTGGTAAAGAGTTTTTCTTCTAACTAAAGCATAAGTAACCCCTGCTTCCCCCACCCCAAAAGACACAACACAGATAAGCTTCCCCATCTCAGCTGAACCACATAAGCACTGAGAACCTATAGCTGGGACTTCAAAACTCTGCCACCAGAGGGCAGTTTTCCTTAATTCACAGTGTCCACTAAATCAGGTACCCCCAAGATTCATTTGTTGAAGTCACAACCCCCGATACCTCAAAATGTTAACTATTTGGAGATAACATCTTTAAAGAGGTGACTAAGGAAAAATAAGGCCGTTAGGATGGGGCGCTAATCCAATATGACTGGTGTCCTCAGAGGTGCAAATGTACCAAAGGATGACGGTGGGAAGCGGCAGCAAGAGCGCAGCCATCTACGAGCCAAGGGAAAGGGCCTCAGAGGTAACCTACCCTGCTGGCATGTTGACCTCGGACTCCCAGCTCCAGAATTGTGAGAAAATAAATTTCTGTTGTTTAAGCCACCCAGTCTGTGGCATTTTGTTATGGCAGCCCTGGCACACTAATACACAAGGCTCAGCTCTTTGGGGTGCTGAAAGCATCTTAAAGGCTGAAACTAAAACAGGGATGTACCTAAAGCAAAGCATACATCAGTGAACTGTTGGAGAATAGTAGAAAGATCACAAAACTCAAGAGACAGAAGACCTGGATTTAACTGCCAGTCTAATTACATACTGACGGTGTGATCTTATATTTAACCTCTCCGACCCAGTTTTCTCGCCTGTGAGGGGTAATAATTTCCACACATCACAAGGTGTTAGAAGGATTAAATGAAGTAAGGAAGAACCACAAGGCAGAGCCAGGTGCACAGACCGTCACCAACAAATGCCAGCTGAGTCTGAGCATTACAACGTCTATCCACCAGGAGAGAAGCATTTAATGCAGAAGACCCTTTCTTAAATGTAAGGTTCACCACAAATTAATCAACTGGTATTGCAATTTACAAGTTATTTACATGCAAATTGATGGGTATAAATCAATTAATTCTTTTTGTTTGTTTTTTTATTTTTTTCTTTTCTTTTTTATTTCGTTGTATTTTTTTCTTCACCCCTACCCCCACCCCTATTAATCTTGATAACCTGAAACTGAAAAGAAAAATTCAAGAACCAAGACATGGCAAAGATGGGGTCACACCAAGTCCACAGCCTTTTTCACATTACTATGGAAAAATGACTCATACTATGAAATGAGTCATCTGAGCTTTGAAAAGAAAAGAGAAAAATTAGCTCAAATAACTCAAAAGCTAGAAGTTTAACACCTTGACCCACAACTTACCCCTACTGTACCAGTTTTTAATTTGAATTTGCTTCCTCCTTTCATGGCACCAAAGAGAGGCAATGTAAGCTTTTTAGTTTTATTTTCAGCATCTACAGTGTGACTTTCAGTCCTAGAAAGAAAGAACAATCATACACATCTATTGCAGTGAGGATGAGAATTTATCTAAAAACACCATGACACTGACAAAGAAATTTTTAGAAAAACAAAATTTCCACAAAAAAAAGTATCTACGCATATACCAATATGAAAGAGGTATTCAGGCCAACATAATCTGAATGGACAATGACACTACAGATTGTCACAGACACGGAGTTATTAAGGGCAAAATGAGGCTCCCACCTTAAGTCTAGTAATTTACACCATGCCACATGATTTCACATTCATAAAATGATGCTTACAGTACCAAGGACACTGGCAATATGTAAGCATGACCCCATCGCCACTAAGTGGCAGGCGATGGATCCATGGCGTAAAGCCCTATCTTCACCAATATCTCAAGAGGACTCAAAGTGCCTTACTTTTCTAGAGTCCACACTTATCAACCACACACAACAGCTCTGAGAACAGAAGTTTTTTAAAAAGTGTGTCTGTCTGTCTGGTGGGCGGGAGGAAAGATACCCTGTGTAGTGACTAATGATAAAGATATAATGTGAGGTCGTGCAATGAGTTTGTCAATGTTCTCATTGCCTAGACATAGTTATAAAAGCTAAGCCCACTATCTTTGCCTGGTGTGGCTCAGTGGACTGAATACTGGCCTGTGAACCAAAAAGTCACTGGTTCGATTCCCAGTCAGGGCACATGCCTGGGTGGCAAGCCAGGCCCCCAGTTGGGGGTGAGTGAGAGGTAACTGATGGATGTACCTCTCACACACTGATGTTTCTCTCCCTCTGCTGTCCCCTCCCCTCCCCTCTCTCTAAAGGTAAATAAATGAAATTTTAAAATGCTAATAATCAGATTAGAAAAAAAAAACAACAGAGCAGCCCTGACCAGTGTGGCTCAGTTGGTTGGGTGTCATTCTGCAAGGCAACAGGGTCACCAGTTCGATTCCCAGTCAGAGCACATGCCTAGGTTGCAGGTTCAGTCCCTGGTCAGGGTGCATGCAAAAGGATACCAATTGATATATCTCTCTCACATCAATGTTTCTTCCCTTTCTTTCCCCCTCTCAAAAAATCCTGTAGCAATCTATAGGTCACAAATGAAATAGATTTTTAGTTACTCTATGAAACCACAGCCTTCTGTACTTTAAAGAGTTTCTTATACACTATTTCTATTCAGAAATGATTATCTAAAAAGATAAAAATATAATTCAAAATATGTATCTATGTAAATATGCTTATTTAAAATTCCAAGGGTATATTGCAATAGTCACCTCAGAAATTATATAAATGTCTAATCACTGTGTTGTACACCTGAGACTAATATAATACTGCATGTCAACTGTAAGTGAAAAGTTAAAAATATAAAAATTTAAAAACACAAACAGTGAGTACACAGAAAAAAGATTTTTTAATAAAATTCCCAAAAATAAATAAATAAATAAATAAATAAATAAAACTCCAAGTATAAGACTTACTTTTTTAGTTCTGGAATCTGCGCTGGCTTTACAATTTTTATCAACCCTTTCAGTCTCTGTTGTTCTTTCCTCAGTTCAAAAGTTCTCAGGTGAAGTTTCTTCCGGGACACACCATCTAATGCACTCCCTGATTTCATTTCCGACATGAATGCATCTAAAGAGTCCTGACATGGTGATTCCGATAGAGCTGTCAGGGAAGGTATAATACATGTTTAGAAAGATGGTTGCGAATGTTTTAAAATTCAGCCAAAGTTTCCACAGAAAAGTCACGAACATAGAGCTAGACAAAGGACATTCCTGATATTAGGAATAAGGAAGCAGGTTATAGCTGGGAGACCATGGGACATCGCATTGCCTGAATGGGCTTCATTACCTTCATCTACTGAATAAAGAGGCTGTACCGAATACTTTATAATGTTCTTTCTAGTTCCAAAATGCTATGTTGCTCTTTAGAAAGGCTCCATATTCTGTATGATATATCTTATTAACCAATGTAGCCCAGTGCCTAGCACAGTGCACAATATATGGTAGACACTTGATAAATATTTAATGAGTCATTCATTGCCTTACCTTTGCTTGAGGCTTTCAGTCTCTCAGAAATTTCAGAGAGTTCTCTTTCAGCA
The DNA here is from genome assembly GCA_004026545.1 of Mormoops blainvillei. Classification (NCBI taxonomy): domain Eukaryota; kingdom Metazoa; phylum Chordata; class Mammalia; order Chiroptera; family Mormoopidae; genus Mormoops; species Mormoops blainvillei. The sequence goes on from PVJD01007391.1 coordinate 52,907, forward strand.
TCGTTTAACTTTGCAACCTATAACACCCAAATTAACAGGGTTAGCAAATGTTTTTCTTCTTTCAAAATATCATAGCTTTCTCATTTCCACTATAGTTATAAGTTTTAAGCGGATTAATTAGAAGTACTGTTAAATCTGTTCCTTATGGAGTTAACATTTTTCATTTGTTTATTTAATTCTAATTGAATTGATTTCTGAATTAAAAAATTCAGAATTAAACAGAATAAATGTATAGAACACAGACTTTATTTTGCTCAAAAGAAAAAGCTTAAGGTATTTGTTTTCAGTGATAAATCAAAAGGATAAATGCTGGGTAGTATTTTAAACTCTGAAAACTACTTAATGAAGTGAAAACACCTTCTACATTATGACAATTTCACAAAGGATGCACTGTTTAAGACTATTATCAAACTATCATACTCAAAATTCCTTTCATGTTTTTTGACTGCCAGAAACCTAAAGTCAAATTCACCTCAGAATGCCCCAATCTGGGATGTTTTCCTTTCTTTTTTTGGGGGGGGAGGGGGCGGGGGGAGGTTGGGCAACATCATATCCAAAGAATGCTCACTAATGACCAATATGCACCTATAGACGGACAGAGCCTCTAGCAGCAAGCCAAATGTTTTTCCAACTTGCTTAAGACTTGTTACTATCAAATTTGCAGACCACAAAAGTTACGATTCAGTACCAGATTGCAATATTACTCCTTTAAAAATTATAATTATAAATAAATTTAAATAGCCCTGGCCAGTGTGGCTCAGTTGGTTGGAGCATTATCCCGCTGACCAAAAAGTCATGGGTTCAATTCCTAGACAGGGTACACATACCCAGGCTATGGGTTCAATCAATGATCAGGGTGTTATTATACGAGAAGGTAACCAATAAATGTTTCTCTCTCTCTCTCTCTTCTCCCACCCTTCCTCTCTCTCTAAAAGCAATGAGAAAATGTCCTTGGGTGAGGATAAAAAAAATTAAATTAAAAAATAAAAAATAAAAAATTTAAATAATACATTATTTTATTTAAAAAATTAAACTACTGCAGCTACTTCTATAAATAAAACTTGCCAAGGATTCAAATGTCTCTGGCTTCTCATCGATCTTCCCAGCCTTCTTCATTCGGTTCAGACGCTTCTTCTCAACCAGGCCAGTCCGATCAAGAAATGTGTCATCGTCACTATCGTAAAAGTCTTCATCTTCCCAGTTCTTTGCTTTCCTTTTCCGAGATACTAGAGATAGACAAAATAAGTGGTAATAAACTAAATTTAGAGAAAAGAAAAAGAAGGCAAGTACTCAAGCAGCTTAAAATGTCACCATCGAGGCCAAAACAGAGGCACAGATAGATACTCTTCACTTCCTCATACTACCAAAAGAAGGACAACAACCTTCTTTTAAACAACCAAGTTAGAAAACAAAAAACAACCAGAACTGCCAGAAAATCAAACTGTATGGAAGTCCAATAGCCAAGGAGTTAAAGAAGAAACATTCACTCAGACTGGTAGGAGTGGCAGAGACAGGCAGCGGTGGCTGGTGGACTGGGTAGTCCCATATTTGTATGAGGATAAACCAGGAGGAACAACTGGAGAGTGAGACAGACCATGCAACCCAGCGTTCCAGCACTGGAAACTATAACCTCAAAACCTCTGGCTATAAAAACCTGGGGGGTTGCAGTAGTGGGAGAAACTCCCAATCTCACAGAAGAGTCTATTGGAGGGACCCACAGGGCCCTAAAATGCACACAAATCCGCCTACTGGGGAATCAGCACCAGAAAGGCCCAATTTGCTTGAGTAGCTGGGAAAGTGACAGAAAGCCCACTGAGAGCCAAACAAGCAGCATAGTTCCCTCTCTGACCCCTCCCCTACATATAGCGCCACATACGCCACAAATAACGAAGTAGGTTGCCCCACCCTGCTGAATACCTAAGGTACTGCCCCTTACAACATCACAGGTATGCTGAGACAAAGAAATATGGCCCAGGTGAAAGAATAGACCAAAATTTCAAAAAAAGAACTAAGCAACAAGGAGATGGCCAACCTGTCAGGTGCAGAGTTCAAAACACTGGTAATCAGGATGCTCACAGAAATGGTTGAATATGGACACAAAATAAAGGGAAAAGTGAAGGCTATGCAAAGTGAAATAAAGAAAAATATACAAGGAACCAACAGTAAAGGGAAGAAAACCAGGACTCAAATCAATGATTTGGAGAAGGAATAAATAAACATCCAACCAGAACAGAATGAAGAAACAAGAATTCAAAAAAATGAGGAGAGGATTAGGAACCTCTGGGACAACTTTAAACGTTCCAATAGCCAAATCATAGGGGTGCCAGAGGGAGAAGAGCAAGAAACTGAAATTTGAAAAAAATAACGAAGGGAAGCTTCCCCAATCTGGTGAAGGAAATAAGACTTCCAGGAAGTCCAGGAAGCTCAGAGAGTCCCAAAGAAGTTGGAGCCAAGGAAGAACACACCAAGACACAGCATAATTACATTACCCAAGATTAAAGATAAGGAGAGAATCTTAAAAGCAGCAAGAGAAAAGGAGACAGTTACCTATAAGGGAGTTCCCATAAGACTAACAGCTGATTTCTCAAAAGAAACCTTATAGGCAAGAAGAGGCTGGAAAGAAGTACTCAAAGTCATGAAAGGCAAGGACCTACATCCAAGAATACTCTATCTAGCAAAGCTGTCATTTAAAATGGATGAGCAGATAAAGTGCTTCCCAGATAAGGTAAAGTTAAAGGAGTTTATCATCACCAAGCCAGTATTATATGAAATGTTAAAGGGACTTACTTATCTAAGAAAAAGGTCAAAACTATGAACAGTAAAATGACAGCAAACTCACAACTATCAACAACTGAACCTAAAAAACAAAAACAAAAATAAACTAAGCAAACAACAGAACAGGAACAGAATCACAGAAATGGAGATCATCACATGGAGGGTTATCAGTGGGGAGAGGGTAGGGGGAGAATGGAGGAAAAGGTACAGGGAATAAGAGGCATAAATGGTAGATACAAAATAGACAGGGGGAGGTTAAGGAAGAGCTTATATGTACGATCTAAGGGGTGGGGAATGTTGGAGGGATGGAGGGTGCAGGGCAGAAGGGGATAAAGGGGAGAAATAAAATTTGGGACAACTGTAATAGCATAATCAATATAATATACTTAAAAAAAGAAAAATAATTTTGTAACTAAGTATGATGACGGATGTTAACCGGATTTATTGTGCTCATAATTTTGCAACATAGACACACATTGAATCATTACATTATATACATAAAACTAATATAATGTTATGTCAATTATCACTCAATAAAAAGAGAGTAGTATTTTTTTTAAATGTCACCATCAATTATTAAATGGCATGATTCAACAAGGTGCCAAAGTACATATGAAAACAAAGGACTACATCTGGGAGACACTATGGCTAAATGAAATAAACCAGACACAAAAGATACACATTGCATGACTCCACTCATAGGAGGTGCCTAGAGTACTCAAATTCACAGAGACAGGAAGTAGAACAGTGGTTACCAGTGGCCAAAGAGGATGAAGAATGGGACATTAGTGTTTAATGGGTACAAAGTTCTGGAGATGGCCCTAGCCAGGTAGCTCAGTTGGTTAGAGCATCATCCCGATACACCAAGGTTGTGTGTTCAATCCCCAGTCAGGGCAAATAAAAAAACCAACCAATGAATACATAAATAAGTGCAACAACAAATATTTCTCAGTCTCTCTTCCTCTCTCTGTCTAAAATCTATAAATTTAAAAATATTTTTAGCTCTGGCTGGTGTGGCTCAATGGATTGAGCACCAGCCTGCGAACCAAAGGGTTGCTGGTTGGATTCCCAGTCAGGGCACATGCCTGGGTTGCAGGCCAGGTCCCCAGCAGGAGGTGCGTGAGAGGCAACCACACATTGATGTTTCTCTCTCTCTCTTTCTCCCTCCTCTCCCCCCTCTCTAAAAATAAATAAAATCTTTCTTTTTTAATTTAAAAAAAATTTTTTTAAAGTTCTGGAGATGGACAGTAGTAATGATTGTATAACAATGTCAATGTATATGATGCCACATTTTAAAATGCTTAAAATGGTAAATTTTGTCATGTATATTTTACTACAATAAAAAATTAAAACAAAGGGCTAATTTATTTAATAAGCAAAGGGCTCTTAAAAAATCAGTGAGTAAAAAACGAAAAAGATAAATGAGGAAAAGGGCAGTAACTCAAAAGAAAATTTGAAAAAGAATAATAAAAGCAGTTTATATTAACAGAAATACAAATTTGAAAAAATGTTAAACTTTTAAAAATTAAAACAATGAGATATGACTTCTTACCTATCAGACTAGGAAAAAAACATGAAAAGGTTAATAATAACCAACTTGGCAAGGGTATGGGGAAATGGACTCTCAAACAGTTGGTGGGAATATACACTGATAGAATCTTTTTCATGTGCAATATTATGGCATCTGTCAACATTAAAATACAATGATCTGGCACTTCTATGAATTTATACTATAGATATAAAGCATCATTATTTGTAACAGTGAAAACCTAGAAAGCCCACCAACAGGTTACTATGATAACTATTAGTTTTTTGTCTGCTCTACATCATCTTACTCCCCTTGTTGTGGTAAAAGTACCCCCTTTCCTCTAGAAAACTCTTTCCCCATTCCATCTGGATTAGTGATAGTCATGTGGCCAAAGCCAGAGCACTAAGAATCCTTCCCTCGTATTTAGATATAGGTAGAAAGGCTCTCTTCCAATGAGGCTATTAAAGTAAGGGGATATAAATCCATGGGGTAAGAACCTGTCTGCAAAATAAAACCATGCACTCCTCAGACAGACTTGCTTATAGATACACACACACACATAGCTTCTATGTGTCCTGGTTTGGCTGGACTAAGTTCTGGTTCCAGAACTTAAGGTCCGCCTTCAATCCTGTCAACTATTCTTCCCAATTTCTGGAGCCAACAGCCTTTCTCCCTAAGTTTGTATAAGTTGGGTTTCTATTATTTGCAACCAAAATAGTCCTTATTAATGTAAGTCTGATAAGTTCCAGGTTAAGGTGGTACACTGAACATAAGATATCAAATTTCACTTTCTACCCACTAACACTGCAGGAAAGCGGTCTTTTCTATAGACACTAATCCACGAGACAGAGAGGAAAAGGGGAGGGATGGCCACGCCACATTTTTGGATATTAGAAAGCAAACGGATGAGTTGAAGCTAACTTAGCAGAACTAAAAAGATGAGCCCTAAAGCAGCTGTGGGGAGCGCTGAGAAGCAACCTGACTACACTGCAGCACCCCCAGAAGGGTCTGGATGCTGCAATGGACAGTTGCGCTGAAATAAGGAGGGCCCAGTAAAAGCTGCGTGAGAAACGGACCCTCCTCTGCCTGCTCATCTCCTTCCCACCCCCAGAAAATACTCAGGGGTTACTCTCTAGAAAGGGTAGGACAGGAAGTCTCTGAACTGTGAGTTGACTGGTACAGTTGAGGGCAGGGGTAATATATTCTAGAAACAGAACTGTCCTGAAAATCGCTGAATGTTCAGAAGCCTCATCAGCCATCTCCCACCACGGAGCTCTAGGAATGCTGGCAGACAGTCCCTCCGTGTCATGCAGGAGACTCGAAGAGCCCTCTCTGGGGAATCTTGCCAACAAAAGAGGAAAAACCTAGGGATACTTACATGAGAAGTTCCCACCTAAATATTCCAAGCTGTCACTCACCTTTTTCATCCCATAATAAGAATCTACAATCAAGGACTAAATGACACCTGAGAAAATCCTCTAAAATGAAGAAGAGATCAAACAAACAAAAAGAAAAAGCAACCTGGAGAAACAGATTAGCAGAAAAATGAGGTAATTACAGTCCACAAAATAACAGCAGAATATTATGTTTTAAAAATGAAAATTCAAAGAAAATGAGCTTTGGAAATTAAAATCTTGATGGCAAAATAGAGACTGAAATACAAAGTTGCAGAAATCTCCCTCAAAGAGCAAAAACACAAAGAGAAAGAAAAGAGGAGGGAAAAAAGATAAAAAACTTAGACAGTCAGTACAAGAGATTCAATGTCTAAATAATAGAATTCCAGAGAAACAGAGCAAACAGAGATGAACTAATCAATGGTACAATTCCAGAAATGTTCCTGAACTGCCAAGAGTTCCAGATCAAAAGGACCCAATAAGGACCCAGCAAAGTAGGTGAATAGACCCACAGAAAGGTATACCATAGAGAAGTGTCAGAACCTTGAGAACGAAGGGAAAATCTTATAGGTTTCTAGTGAGAGGGGAATAGTGCTCTTCAAGAGAAATGTCTCCCCCAAATATTAGAACCGATAAATTATTTAATGTGATTGACCATGTGGAAAAACATACTAAAAAGCTCTTGAAAGATGTGGGAAGAATGAGCAAGAGGTACAAAAAAAATAAACACACAAACAACAAACAATTATTTTTTAATTAAAATATAGTTAATAAAAATATTATATTAGTTTTTGGTAGACAACATAGTTATTCAACATTTATATACCTAATGAAGTGATAATCAAGTTTAGTCTAGTAACCATCTGACCCCATACAAGGTTATTACGATATTGGCTATAATCCCCATGGTGTACATTTCATCCCCATGGTTTATTAATTTTTTAAATGTATATTTGTACCTCTTATTCCCCTTCGCCATTTTTGCCCTTCCCCTCACACCCTTTTCCTCTGGCCACCATCAGTTTGTTCTCAATGTCTATGAGTCTGTTTCTGTTTCGTTTTGTTTGTTCACTTAATAATTTTAGGAAAAATAAAAAGAATTAAAAATTGTTCAGTTGTGACTAATATTTGCATAAGCATAATCATATAAATACTAAACCCTAATTTAACAGTCAATATATGACTAGATGATTAGGAATGAGGACTGAGGGACAAGGCAAGGAGCAGGTGTACTTTGTTATAAGCCTTTGGTAGTTTATTTTTTATTATTATTTTTAAAGATTTTATTTTTTTTTATTTTTAGACAGAGGGGAAGGGAGGGAGAAAGAGAGGGAGAGAAACATCAATGTGTGGTTGCCTCTTGCACACCCCCCACTGGGAACCTGGCCCACAACCCAGGCATATGGCTGGCTGGGGAATTGAACCAGCCACGCTTTGGTTCACAGGCCATCGCTCAATCCACTGAGCTACACCAGCCAGGGCAGCCTTTGGTAGTTTAAGACTATACAGAAGTTACGTTATAATAATAAAAAATTAATTTTAGAATAAATAAAATATAAACCTTATTAATAAATTATTGTATAGCCAGTTTTTTTTAATGAGGTAAACAATGTAATGATGTGGATAATTTCCATGATACATTCTTATTAAAAAAGCAAGTCACTAGAATATAAATAATATAACTGCATTTGTGTGTAAGTTTTTTATTTAAGGATCTAGCTCTGAACACACATCTGTATGCACAGAAAATGGCTGGGAGAATATAAACAATGGCTACCTTAGGGTATTAAGATAGGGAATTTTTTCTTTTCATTTCATAGAATTCTGTACAATTTACATTTTCCTTCTAAAAAGAGGTTCTATTACCCCTTATGTTAAAATTTCCTTCTTTCACCCTGGCTGGTGAGGCTCAGTGGATTGAGAGTTGGCCTGAAAACCAAAGGGTCGCTGGTTCAATTCCCTGTCAGGGCACATGCCTGGGTTGTAGGCCTGGTCCCCAACTAGGGGTGTGCAAGAGGCAACTGTTTGCTGTATCTTTCACACAATGTTTCTCTCCCTCTTTCTCCCTCCCTTCCCTCTCTCTAAAGATAAATAAAATCTTTAAAATAAAATAAAATAAAATTTCCTTCTCTTTCTTTTTTTAAAGAAAAAAATGTTCCCACACTCACCCGCCTCCTGCCGCAGCAACCCCAGAGTGTCGAGGATCCGACAAGCTTCCAGTGAGCACTGGATCATCGCTTCTTTTTTCTTTCCTGAGTGAATGGCCTCAGCCACCAGTTGTTTTCCAGTTGAATCATCCACAGGTAATCTGCATTGGTTTAGAGGGGATTATAGCACAGCACTAAGCTCAAATTCTAACATAAAAAATTAATATGTTATGGTAATAGTCATTTTTTTGAGATGGCATTTCAATCTTTCGGTTCATTTTGTTCTATCTTGCCAAGGTTAGATTTCAAATTTTTTCCTTCCACCTCTTACCCATTCGACCCCAACCCCCAATAATATGTGTCACTAAACTAGCAAGATCCCAAATCAGTAACAGCCTAAAATTAAAACTAAAGTTACTCTTTGGACTGTTAACTATAACCATAAATTAAATCTGAAGTTGGCCCTTTCCAGAAATGGACACTAATGAGAAGAGAACATACCTCACCCTGCAGAGCCAGGTGCTATGTCCCTGTTCATCAAATTCATATTCTAATTCTTCTCCTTTGGGAGGAAGAAAGACAAGACAATTTTAACAGGATCTAAAAATTACTAGTTGATACAAAGGGAAAAGAGAACTAAAGTTAATTAAGAACATCAAGTTCCCCTACCACACTGAAAACTAAATTTCAATGTATTTCAGTTCTTATTCCCAGGGATTATCATCTGTTAATAAAATTAGGAAGAGCTTGAGGCAGGAAAAAAGCAAACTCAAATCAAAACAATCAACTCTCCAAATATAGCTTTGTCCACTGTATAGTAGCTTTCACATTTTTAATAAATTGTAGACTTAAGTTGTTAAATTGTCACAATTGCCTGGTTTTTAGAAGCATGAATACTAAGCAAAGAACGCAACCAATTCATCATATATTCATGGACTCACACACATATCTACACATATACACAAATATACAGATGTTCCTTCAACATATCACCAATGAAACAATCCTCTATGGAATTATTTTTTAAATCCTATAAAGTCAAAATCCATGCTAAGAATTACAAAAGATCAGGTGAATTAGAAAGAAAAAATTACAAGAAGTTGGCTCAATCCCCTTCTACCAAGGTCTAGGATCTTTAGAAAAAAAATGAGAGGCAGAAAAAAAGAACTTCCTTTTTTCCAAGATGACAAAGAGTAACAAAATTTTTACTATTTTCAAAATAAACGTGACACAACTGACCACAAGGGCAAGTACTGAACCAGGAAGTCAATAGATAAAATATGGCATTTCTAAATACCTAAAGATCTAGAAAACAGCACTACTGAGGATATATTTTACCAGGAGGGTCAGAATGTGTTTACATACCTTCTCTGTCGAAAAAACCTTGGAGAGCCTTTTTCGGATCCTTTATATAAAAGGCCTCCCTTTCCTGCTGAAATTCTAAAACAATAGGGTTCTCTTCAGCCTCATCCTCTACAGCATCTTCTCCTACAGGATATGGGAAAGAAAGAAAAGACAATCAGATACAAGAAGAGGCCATCAGAATGATACTGCCCTTTCAGGCTTCATAAAGATACGGTTATCAGTGATGAAAAGGAGAGGTGGCGGGGAGAACAACCAAAAACCCACCAGTAGAGACGTCTTCAGGTTTTCTAAATGGTGTAAGAAGTTAAAACTTGTATTTGTGGCACTTTTTTTCCTCTATCACTATTTTAAAAGCAAAATCACCTACCACATTTTCTATGGAAAAAATATCTAAGCTCCAGGTCTCTAACTCTGTCTCCAATATAATTTCCTAACACTTCTTCTACCTGCCAAATAGACTGGTCTATTCATTACTCCCTTAAAATCATCAAACTCTGCCCTGAATACCACTCCCTTCAGCTTCCTAAGGGCTAGTTTTTCTTTCTTTCAAGTTCCAGCTCAAAACTCTCCTGCTTACAAATTTTCCCAAGTATCTAAGTCAGTGCTGCCCAACAGTAATAAAATAAAAGCCATATATGTAATCTAACATTTTCTAGTAGCCATATTAAAAAAAGAGGACAGGTGAAATTATCATATTATCAATATTAAACATTATCAATGAGATATTTTACATTCTTTTTTCACACTAAGTCTTTGATATCCGGTGTGTTTTTTACATTTACAGCACATGGTGCCTTGGAGTAGCCACACTGTGAGTGTCCAATAACCACATGTGGTTAGTGGCTACCACACTGGACAGTGCAGGTCTAGGTCCTCAGTGATTGCTCCTTTTTCTGAACCTTTACTGTAGCATGGTTTCTAAATTTTTTGTGGCACTTACCACAGTAATTTCCTATTTATCCTGTCCTCCCGGCAACATATTAGGGTCTTTTCTATCTTTTCATATTCCTAGCTCCTGAATACCCATTCCTAGCTCCTCTGGCTAAGGGACCAACTTTCTCTGGTTAGGTATTTCACATTTCAGGATATTTACACGACATACAAAAAATTCAAGGGGATATCCTACATTGAATAATATTCCAATTTATTTGTTTAAATGTAGTTCCAGCTTCTTCCGTGATAATCAAGGTCAGCACTTAATTTTAAAAAATATTTTTAAATGGTAAAAATACCAAACAAATTGTATGCTGAGGAAGAGTTTCCAACAAGGGAGTGAACTGTAAATAAAACACATTAAAAGAAATCCATAGTGTCCATAACTCAATGTTTGACTTCGAAAAAGTACATGAATCTGAGTTTTCGTAACCTCACGTGAAAATTGTATGTAGAGTCATTAAAACTTGCTTGATAAAAAACATTTGAGGGCACCACTACTAGTAATTTTAAAATAATAGCCTCTGGCAGCAATTTTAATTTCTTACCCATTCCCCAGGTGCAGCCCATTTCATCATCCAGACTACTAGTATTTCTCTTCTTTTCAGCGGCATCCATTTCCTCATCCTCATCCGAGTCTTCTCCTAGCATCTTCTTCTCCAACATCATTTGTTGCTTCTTGCGCAATTCCTTCAACTGCGTTACTGTCAACTCGGATTCTGCCTCTTGGTCTTCCTCTGGTCCCTGATGAACCAAGCGAAAGAGCTCTTTTAGAATTCAGGAGAGTTGAAGTCGCTTTCAGAAATATTGCAATGCGTTCTGAGGTTGGGAGATGGGCCAGATTCCTCCACTTTTGTAATCACTGACTAGGAGCATCTCCTTCCTCAGCGAAAGCTTAAGGAGCTCAGACGCAGCCCGGGGCGCTCCTGAGATTCCAATTCTACGTTTTTCTACTTACCTGAAGAAGAAAGAGCCTGGTGCTGCCGCCGAAGCGGAGAACATGCCCGACATGGACCCGACAATAGGTGCGGGGTGGGATGCGGGTTTTGTTGAGAAAGGTGCCGTGGGTGCTTCCCAGGTCGTACAGGTAGAAGCCGGGCCCGTGGCCGTCGCATTCTCCGTCGGGGCCGGATGCCCCGTGCTGCAGCACGGCGTGGTACCGAGACACCGAAGGATGCTCCAGGCACACGTCGCAGCTAGACAGCCTCCCAAAAAGGCAGCAACTGGTCCCTTTCAAGCTACGGGTGCCAAGGATCGTGCCGCCCTTCAGGGTCTCTAGGCTGTAGGGACCCGTGGCGGGGCCGCCCCAAGGCGGCTCTCGGTAAGGGGGAGCCCGGGCCGGGCCACCGGGCGCAGGAGCCGCTGTGGGGGGCCGCGGCCGCCCCTCCGGTGGGCTTCTAGTCTCCGCGCCTTCAGGCCGAGGCGGAGAAACGTCAGGCTCCCCGGGATCTGGGTCCTGCAGCGCCGCGGGCCTCTTCTTCACCTCCTCAGGGTCTGAGGGACTGGTGGCCGGGAACTGGCCCCGCACGGCCGGGGTCACCGGCAGGGCTGGCTTTTTGAAGTCGCCATTGAGTTCCTGCGAAGCCGTTGGCCCGGACAGAGGGGGACTGTCGGCCATCCTTAATCGTGTGCGGTCTCGAAACTTGGTCCTGGGAAACCTCCCCCTCCGGTCTCTGCGTTCCTCTCCGCGCCTCCCTCTCCCCGGCTCCCCGCGGCTGCTTTGGGCCGCGGTGGCGGAGTCGCATGAACGGAGCGCCGTGAAGAGGCGCCTGTGACCGTACGGCCATAATAAGCGGAAAACCACAAAAAGGCGGTCGGGCCGCTGTCAGACGGGGACATGTTTAGAGGTTACACATCGGGCTGTGAGGACTTCCTATGGCAGAGCCTGATTGCAAGAAGAGCTTCCGGCAGCCTTGGCCCACTAATCCACCACCAGCCTTCCGGCCCGAAGTAATCCTCGCCTCAGGCTTCTCGGAGCTGATCCGCACCCCAGCCCCGCTCCCGGGACGTGAATAGTGGCGCCTTCTTGCCTCTGTCCAGGCCCAGACCTCCTCGTCTCCCCGCCACCCCGGGCATCAGGCGACTCCAGGACCCTGTGATCTGTGCCTGCGCCTGCCGAAGAGCCCCCGAGGCCCCAGGACATTCCTTGGGCCTGGAGCCTGTTCTTCGTACTCCTTTCGGTGAAGTTAGGGAGGAGGGCGATTTTTTGGTCCCTTCGTTCATTCATTACTTCGTTCATTCTTTTATTCTTTCCAGAACCAGTTATTGAGGCAGCATGTGTAGTGGTTAAGAATGCAGACTCTGGGGCCTGTCTTGATTTTCCCCCTTGGCCATCTGTGGCAAGTGGGCAAGACAGTGGGTCTCAGCTTCCACGTATGAAAAATAGGATAATGACAGTATCTGCTTCTTTGGGTAGTTGAGAAAATGGAATTAAACATTAAGGCAAAGTCTGGCACATAGTAAGCCCTCAGTAAATTCCAGATATTACTGTGAGCCAGACACTGTACTAAGACCATGGTTTTGAGAGGGAGATGGGAGAATAAAATCGGTTGAGATAAGAACTAGTTTAAATCCAGGGATAAGTGCTGTGATGGAACATGCAAAGTACTGTGAGAATATAATGGAGGGACATGTACTGGGGAGGTCATGGTGGGTGGGGACTTCAGCGATACTTAAGAATGAGTACAAGTCTACCAGGGAAGTGATGCGGGGCAGGGAATTTCTGGCAGAAAAATTCCTTAAAGAGTCAACAGTAGAAATGCGTGCCATTCTCAAGAAACTGGTAGTTTGATATTGTTAGAACCGAGATGGTCGTTTCCTCCAGGAAGCTCCTCTGGACTTCCACTGCACCATGTCTGTGCCTCCAGAACACTTACCACACATTTTCGTGTTGAAATGTTCTTTGTATGGCTCTCTCCTTCACCTCAGGTCAGGGATCTCGCATTGGTCTTTGTCTCCTCCCATAATGCCTGGCATTTGATAAATGTGTGTTGAATTTGAAGAGATATATGAGCAATGAATCCGGAAAGGTGGGTTGAAGCCAGATTGTGAATTTTGTTGAATGGTAGACCACAGAATTCCGGCTGGCTTTTTCCGGCAGGCAATGGGAAGCCGTTAATCCGAGTTTTTAGAAGAGTAAATATAGCAGTACTAGAGAGTAAATTAGACACAGGGAGAGACTGGAGAAAGGGAATACCAGTTAGGAGTCAGCAGAAGTCTCTGAGATTCTTCCTGTATGTATATCAGAAATTGAATGCAGTAAGACCATTTAGATTACTGGTTAACACATTTTTCCACTAGGACCAGTTAAAAGGTTCCCATACCAACACACAATAAAAAACCACTTCTTCCTATTTAACTCTGCTCCCTTTTCTCCTGCTGATCCAGGACATGAGTGTCAAGATAAGAAATATTCCAGGTCTTATTTAAGTAACTGGCTTTGCAAATTGTTCAGGTTTGGGGATGATGATAATTCTCGTAGGGAGTTAGTAGAGTGAGATAGAAAATAGAGTCCCAGATACTGCTTGCAACTATTAGTCTCCTAATGACACAAATTTCACCATGTGGTTCGGTCCAGTAGGAACTGTCATTGTGTATGATTTGATGACTGTCACCTAAGAGTTGTGTTTCTCTTGATTTCTTCAGGGAGAACAACTTTGATCCTATGGGGTTGCGAACACTGACATTTTTCTAAGTGGTCTTGAACAGCCTACTTTTTATGTAAATAACGGCTAGACTTAATATTTTTCACTTCAGAAGCCTATAATCTGCCTTCGGCAGAAATTTAAAACACTACTTTTAGGATATCTCCATTTGACTTGAAAACTCTTCTTGTCTTATACCAAAATGTTGAGATACTGGGGAGAGATACCAATCTCATCAAGCCAGACCAACAGAAGTTCCTTTGATTTGCTGCCGCGGGAGTTCCGTCTGGTGGAAGTCCATGACCCACCCCTGCACCAACCCTCAGCCAACAAGCCCAAGCCCCCCACCATGTTGGATGTCCCGTCAGAGCCGTGCAGCCTCACCATCCATACCATTCAACTGATCCAGCACAACCGACGTCTACGCAGCCTCATCGCTACAGCTCAGGCCCAGAATCAGCAACAGACGGAAGGTGTAAAGACTGAAGAGAGTGAACCTCTTCCCTCTTGTCCTGGGTCACCTCCTCTTCCTGATGACCTTCTGCCTTTAGATTGTAAGAATCCCAATGCTCCGTTCCAGATTCGGCACAGTGACCCAGAGAGTGACTTTTATCGGTAAGTCAAGGCTCTGCTATATCTTTTCTCAAAAAAAATCTTTCCAACAACCCCATTAAGCATGTAATAACATTTCCATGAGGATGAGAGTCATGCATTTGGTCAAAGTTGCTCAGGTAGTTAATGGGAAGTCTAAGGCATGAACCCTGATCTTCAAAATCCAAAGTCTGTATTTTTTTATTTCCTGATTCAATAAATATTTATTGTCTGGTCAGATGGCTCAGTTGGTTGGAGTGTCAACCCATACACCAACAGGTTATGAGTTCAATATGTATTAAGTGCCAGATACGTACAAAGCACTGTACTAGGAGCAGGGTGCTACACGGGTACATAAAACAGACCATGGTCTCATAGTCCTCAGAATCTAGTCTCTCTCTCATTTAAAATATATATCATGGATTTAGCTCAGTGTCCTCAGTCTATGAATTGAGATTCATAGACTTATTCTGGTATTATTAGGAATGCACAAGTTCTATATAAGAATTTTTTACTTGTGTATTTTCACTTCGATAACATAGTTTAAGAAATAACAAAATAAAAACATTCTTGATCCTTGCTACTCAAAATCTGGTTGAACACTGGCAGTATCAGCATCACCTGGGAGCTTGTTAGAAATGCAGTCTGAGGCCCCACCCAGACCCACTGAGTTAGAATCTTCACTTGAACAAATCTCCAGGAGATTCATATGCGTATTTAAGTTTGAGAAGCCCTGCTCCAGATACTTTGAATGACTGACACAACCTGGTGCTACTACTAGATTTCAGGAAGTTTGCATTTGGTGCCAAATAACTACTTTTTTCTTTTCATTTTGAAATTTGTCAGACCTTCAGAAAAGTTTAAATAATAGTACAGTGAACTATTTATTACCTTTAACCTGGATTCACCAATGGTTAACATTCTACCATATTTCTTTCTACCATATGTTTTTGTACACATAAATACATACACATAAACATTTTTTGCCAGATATTTTAAAGTCGCAGACATCACAATATTTCATGCCTAAATTTTTCGCCTTATCCTAAGAATAAGGAAATTTTCCTACATAATCCCAGTGTTATTATTACAACAAAGTAAATGAACACTAATTAAATATCATGTAATAAGTCCATATTCAGATTTCTCCAGTAGTCCCCAAAATATCCTTTGTAGATAAATTTTCCCCAATCCAGGACCTAACAAAGATTCATGCATCGCATTTGGTTTATGCCATTTTAGTGCCCTTTAAGCCAGAATAGCTTCCTCCTTTATATTATTTTTTTGTTTTATTTATTTATTTGAGTTTATTGGGATGACATTAGTTAAGGTTCCTTCCTTTTAAAAAACATGATATTAATCTTTTCTTAAGAGCTCAGGTCATTTGTCTTCTAGAATATCCCACTTCCTGGATTTGTTGGTATTTCCTCAAGATTAGATTCAAGTTAAGCTTGGCAGAAGTTCTGCATAAGTAATATTGTATATCACTTATTGCACCAGCCTATTGATGATAATAGTTAGTACTATTTTAATTGTCCCAAACTAATGAGAAAAGAATAGAAATAGAATTAATATGTAAAAGTTGGGCCAATGAAGATCAAGTGATGTCATGGCGAAGCTGTTGGAATTGTGACTAGACGAGGAATAATTATGTAATTACATATATGGCACATGTTTTTATAGTTGTGTCCAACTTAAAAATAATTGCTCTGTAGCAATCAGTACCATTTCGAGAGGAATTTAGTTGTAACAAAATAGTATTGTCCATCATATTAAATTGATGCTGT
The DNA here is from genome assembly GCA_004026545.1 of Mormoops blainvillei. Lineage (NCBI taxonomy): Eukaryota > Metazoa > Chordata > Mammalia > Chiroptera > Mormoopidae > Mormoops > Mormoops blainvillei. The sequence goes on from PVJD01007391.1 coordinate 69,071, forward strand.
TATTTAGAATTTTGTAGTTTTGTGTCAAATGTCTAACTTTATTGTTAGGAAGAGCTATAAATATCAAAAGTTCATACCTAGTTTGTTTTATACATATTTAAAAACTGTAACAAAAATAATTTACATCAGTTTTGGGGGTGCCAAAAGAATTATTTTCCTTCGAAAATATATAGGTCCGCACCTTGGCTGGTGTGGCTTGGTGGATTGAGCGCTGGCCTACGAAACAAAAACATACAGGTCCATATATTACTCAAGTAGAGCAGTACTATTTAGCTCTCTGTTTATTAGGCACTTCTGAGGCCTAAAGTGTGGTCCCGAAAGAATGCCTAGGAAATGATGGGAAAATAGTGAATGAAATGTTAATTGGCAGTTGGTTTTCTTATTTTCCAACTATTACGTGACTTGCAATAGCTGCTACTGAGCAGATGATAAGAGTAAAGTGGGTGGAAAGTTCCTCAAGCACTCTTTGTACAGCAAGTGCTGACCCATGCCAAGTACGGAGTGGGGAAGAGTAATTTTCTGCAGCCTATTTTATTTTTATATATTTTAACTATTTACTTCCTTTGTCAAGGGGAAGCAGAAGATAGGAAATTCAGGAAACAGGTACATTATTAGAGGCTGTTAAAAGTTATTTTTAGGAGATCAGACAGCTTTTTGAACTTTTTTTCTTGGAAAGATTAAATTTCTGCAGTAGTGATTAGGTACAAAATGGTGTTTTAGGCAGAACATGGGATCTGGAGTCGGAAGCTCCATGCGGCACGTGTTGATAACACCTAAACAACTTTTGGCAAGTCAGCCCCTCTGAACCTCAATTTCCTCACCTGCCAGATAGGAATAATAATATGGACCCTACCCATTTCACAGCACAGGAAAGGATTAAAAGGCTTTGTAAGCTGTATATGTTCTAAATTGCTTTTGTAAAATTGAGTTGCTTTCCCAGTTTTACAAATGGGCTGTTGCAGTTATGTAAGAATCTCCTAATGGAGACGTTAAATTTCTGAAAGGCCGTATGTTGCCCATCATGTGAGGAAGCTGTGTTCTAGTGAAATAACCAGAGCACCAATGAGCAGTGTCTGAGCTACACTGTTAAAATTAATCAGATCCTACAAGTGATCAGAACTGCGCAGTTGGTGTAAAAAGGATTCTTCCTTTTTACCAGATACCCTTTTATACTCTCTCACATCCGTATATTGCCTATTCAAACTTTATGTAATTGGAGGAGCTCAGAGACATGACTGTGGATTGCTTCAACCTGCTCTGACAGCAGCAGTGGTGAAACTGGGCTATGTAACCTACACAGAATTTTCCTGGAAAGCTGAGCCAGCAGTTTGATTGGAATTGTAAAACTCGTAGGCAGACAGGACAGGTCACCCTTTTGCAAGAGCACTAATAACACTACGACCATGTCTCCATTTTCAGTGGGAAAGGAGAGCCTGTGACTGAACTCAGCTGGCACTCCTGCCGGCAGCTCCTCTACCAAGCAGTAGCCACCATCCTGGCCCATGCAGGCTTTGAGTGTGCAAATGAAAGTGTGCTGGAGACCCTAACTGATGTGGCACATGAGTACTGCCTGAAGTTCACCAAGCTGCTGCGCTTTGCTGTGGATCGGGAGGCCCTGCTGGGGCAGACTCCTTTCCCTGATGTGATGGAGCAGGTGTTCCATGAAGTGGGCATTGGCAGTGTGCTCTCCCTCCAGAAGTTCTGGCAGCACCGCATCAAGGACTATCACAGTTACATGCTACAGGTGAAGTGACCCTGTGGGGAAGTATGTAAAAATGTGTAATCTAGTAGTGTTCGGCAGGATCCCGTGATTGCCGTAGAATGCGGAGCACAGGATCTTGGCACAGAATGGACATGACCTACTTTCCTTTCTCTAACTGAGATTCAGTGGCCTCATCACTGACCTTGCCAAACAAGCCAGCGAGGTGATACTGCCCAAGGGTGGGAAGGCAGGGAGAGATACCATTTTGGGTTGGAACCAGAAATATCTCATCTCTTCAACACCTGTGGCCTTATGCAAGTCATTTGTTCGCTGTTTCGGTTTCCCCAAATCTAAAATATCATAAGGGATTTTTAACACCCAACAAAAAAAAGTCTTTGCTAATTGATCCAGATTTCCTACACCCTTCATTATCCACCTACAGTATATAGGCTGTTAGTTTTTATAGCCAAAAATGTGATCTTTTGTCCCAGTTCTGATTTAGCTTTGTCTGTTTTTCACCTTTATGTAACCTTTAATTAGTGACACACACACACTCTCTGCAAACAAATTTTCTTTATATGCCAACTCAACACCTTAAGCAAATTCCTTCCATTTGCAATGGATGCTTTATTCATATTCATAATCTGTTGGCTTTTCCATGACTATCCAACTTGTTTCTAACATTTCTTTGTAAAATCATCCCCTGCTTGCCAACAGATTAGTAAGCAACTTTCTGAAGAGTATGAGAGGATTGTTAATCCGGAAAAGGCCACAGAGGACACTAAACCTGTAAAGATCAAGGAGGAACCTGTGAGTGACATCACCTTCCCCGTCAGTGAGGAGCTGGAGGCTGACCTCGCTTCTGGAGACCAGTCACTGCCCATGGGCGTCCTCGGGGCTCAGAGTGAGCGCTTCCCATCTAATCTGGAGGTTGAGGCTTCCCCACAGGCTTCGAGTAAGAGAAACTGACTTACTTCGATTCTGGGAGGTCCGCCAGTCTCAGTACTTTTTGCCTTATGGAGTTGTACTCTGAGGATGGAATAACAAGTGGGAGTGGGCAGAAGGAAAAATAGTCTAAAAACAAATACCGCTTCACTGATCTAGAGATACCAACATTCTTCTCTTTGTGATTAGAGGACTAGTGCAGCTTTACCAGCATTCTTTAAAAGAATTCCTAGTTAGGACATAGGTGCAGTTATGTGTTGGTCTGTTGATGAGAGGTTAATTCAGCCAACCCAGCTAGGTAGGCAGCTGTCCCCTCCTTCCCTTAGTATCTGTATTGGTCCTTTTGGTGCTTGTACTCAATTGATTAAGACAACTTCCAGATAAACAGAGGAGTGTTAATTGCTCAAAGATATTTCAACAGCTGGACTTCCATCCTACAGTAACACAATGAATTGGAGCTAAAAGCAATTGAAAAGGGCGCCACAGAGGCAGCTGGCCACTTCTTCCACATAGACTCTGCTATTACTTTATGAACCAGGATGACTTGATCCTTAAGTCAGTCAGATTGCAAATTAGCATAGACACTGGTTCACGTTGCCATTTCATCAATGCACAAGTGACGCAAATAGCAAATCCTCCAGTGTGGCCTAAACAGAAATTAGACCATAGTTTTTAAACTTGGGCAGAGCCTTTCACTGTGGAAGAATAACCACAGAACAATATTGCTGGAACACACAGAGAGGAGGGCCTTGTTGCAGACTTCGGGGCCATGTCTCTTTTTGGCAGTCTAGGAACTGCCAGCATTTTGGAGCGATCGTTAACTTTTCACGATGTGAGACAGGACTGAGGACCCAAACAAAAGGCAGAAAAACAAGACCACCCCATTAAAAGAAGGAAGGACAGGCAAACTTAAAAAGAGCCTGTGGTTGTACCTGCCTTGAGGCCACGAGACAGGGAATCTTTCCACGCACATGCAGTTTCACTTCCCTGGTTTAGAAAAATGGGGGTGAGTGAGGAAGGTGGAGGAAGTAGAAAGGAAGATATTCGAAGTTGGTCTTTTTGAAGCAGAGAAATACAACCATATTCTTCAGCCAGGTAGAGAGTCAGAACATAAGCTGAGCTCAAAATCCATCAGCCTGCCCTGGATAGTATATTCATTCCTTTTTGTTCCAGCCTGGCTAACCAGTAGTTATATGTTCTTCCGTTTTTAGGTACAGAGGTAAATGCTTCCCCTCTTTGGAATCTGGCCCACGTGAAAATGGAGCCTCAAGAGAGCGAAGAAGGCAATGTCTCTGGGCACGGAGTGCTGGGCAGCGACGTCTTCGAGGAGCCCATGTCAGGCATGAGTGAAGCTGGGATCCCCCAGAGCCCCGAGGACTCAGACAGCAGCTATGGCTCTCACTCCACTGATAGCCTCATGGGGTCCTCTCCTGTTTTCAACCAGCGCTGCAAGAAGAGGATGAGGAAAATATAGCAGGAATAGAGATTTTCTGTCCAAACCAGTAAACCCAACATACAACCTCACCTATTCAAATTTGCTTCCATAGTGATTTGACTCTTAAACAGTGGATTTTCCTGATTTCAGTGGAACTGGACTTAACCAGACAGCCTTGCATTTTACTTCTGCACCTGGTTTTTGCAGTTTTCCACAACAACCAAGCCACCTTTCATAGACGTCATGACACTGAGATGGATATCAAACCGAAGCACTCTCTCTGACTTCTTACTGTGTGACTAGGCAAGCTGCCTAGCTTCTCCATCGCCATTTCTCTTGCACAGCTGAGAAGGGTCATACCACTCTGACCTATGCCGTAGGGCTGCTGTGAATACCCAGATGTTAGTAAACTTTGAAGCTGTGCTTGAACAGACTCACTAGTAAATGTATGTTGGTAGCAGACGTCAGTTTTTTCATTTAATTTGCTCCATTTTTGGTTCAGTTATTGGGAATCCAGTACTATTACCTAACAGGAAACAGCTAAATTCTGTGCAGCTTTTCCATCAGGAGTCTTTTAAAGTTGTTGCCCATGAAGTCTCATAAAATCAGGTCTGTGGTAAGACTTCTTGCTTATTCCGGCATCCCTCTCCTATCTCATCCACGTGTTTTCTTCTCCGTTAGATTTATTCCATCTATTTTCATTCTTTCTGTCTTTATTTTCTTCCACTCAGATTTATAAAATAGTCATACCTTGGTACTAGTTGGCTTCAAAACTCGCCAAACCTTGTACTTGTCACATTTTGATGAGAAAAAAGTATTTCAGCACTCGGTGCTTACTCTGGACCTGTCACACTTGCTAGAACTTGTGTGAGTCACAACGCCACCCTGAAAAAGGACATGCTTCATCGTTTGGTACTTGTCGGTTTGGACACTCGTCTCAAGTTCTGGAACAAATTAACGAGTACCAAGGTACCACTGTATTTTCACTGTGTATTTTTTGTTTTCATTTTCTCCTTCATGAACGAAACAGGATGTGTCCAAGGACAGGCTTGTGCTTGTTTCATTTATTGCATCTGCGTGGCCTTCAGAGGACAGCAGTCCATCCCTTTGCCAGAATTCTACATCTGCACATTGTGCTTCTACTGGATGAGCAGCCTCTAAAACAGTAATAATAGGCGCCTTTCGACTCTTAAATCACATCCTGAACAACTTTACTGTCCTTACCCACCACAGTACTGCCCTGCTTGGCATCTGATACTCTCAATTATTAAGTAAATGATGCAGCATTGGAATAATTAGGAATAATTAGCAAACATGCGCTTTATGCCTTGGTAATAGGTACCAGTATGTTACATACTGCTGAAGTTTGTTTTTTGAGGTGCAGAATGGAAGTCTTGTGAAATTTAGCCCACTCCTTTAATCAAGACCAAAATCAAGGCACATCTTAAATTAGTGCATTCCTGAGTGCCTTAAATGCCCCAGGCATTGAGAGTGAAGAAGAATGTGGGTGGGGTGGGGGAAAGTGGTTGTGGGAAAATGGAGACAACTGTACTTGAACAATAAAAAAATACTGAAATAAAATAAAGATGAATGCAGTAGCAGCAAGGAAGGTTATAATCTAAACTGTGAGCAGGTCATTTATAAATTTGCTAATTATACATCCTTAGCACATTTATTTAAACCTTTCCTGTCCCAGGCTTAGCTTTGCCTTTTATTTATGAAAGTGGGCATATTTATGAAAATGCGTATCAGTTTCCATAAAGTAGCCATCTAATATTTAATTCAGTTAGGAAATATTTATGGAGTACCTATTACATGCTACATCCTTTGCAAGGGATACAAAGATGAGTACAACTTTGTGCCGTCCCTTATGGAGCTGATACTATAGGCCATACAAGTCATTCTTTTAAAAAAAATTTTTTTTTAATGTATTTTTTCCATTACCTTTTATCTCCCCTTATACCCTCTTCCACCTCCACTCACCCTCCTTCCCCCCACAATCCACACAAAGTTATTCTTTAAGGAAAATGTATTCAAAGGCACTAAGGGAAAAAACCAGGTATGTTTGGAGTTTTACTATGTAAATGGTTTCCTCTTAAAGAATAGGTTCACATTTTTAGACCAGTGGTTCCCACTAGGTATAGAATATTGAAATTAATACTTCATGGTAAAATAAAATACTTTTATTCTTAGAATGTTTAAATTGGAGAACAGGCACCAGATGGTCGAAGTTAGGGTACTCTTGACAAAGCAGGTCATGTGAGGATTGACAGCCAAGATTCATCTGGCCTGGAATTGTCACAGGCTGAGTTAGAGCAGTGGCTCAAACAGATGGCTAGGCCCACACCCAGTTTCCGATTCAGGTCTTCAGTGTCCTGTTCCTACCAATTTCCCAGGCGATGCTTATGCTCCTGGTCCAGTGACCACACTTTCAGAACCACTGGAATACAGATTACACAGGGATAAGATTCCTTAAGAGAAATGTACTACATTTCACGATACTGTGAAGAATGGAGGCAGGATAAAGCCTTACCGAGATCGTTATACATGGAACGTACACCTGACCCAAATCCATGGCCTTTGAGTAAATCACCAGGGATACTTTGCCTTAAGTTCAAAGTACAATATAAACAGGGCCTGGCTCTATACCTGGTTGCTAGTGTGTGTACAGGAAAAACTTTAGTACACATCACCTTACTGAGACAGGTTTGGACATGTAGCTTTAAACTCTCTGATGAACAGAAGTGAATCTATTTGTGATTATATAAATTTCTTATTTGAAATTATGACAGGCAGGCTTACGACAAAGTTAAAATTAAAAACTATCCAAGTCACCAATGAAAGCAGGACTCTTACTTATTAATTATATGGTTTGCCCACTTTATTAACACACCGGGGGTCCTATGATGAGCTACCAAGCATGAGGCACATTTCATACCAACACTGATTGGTTGCCACTCTGTACAAGCTCATGTTTCCCCTCTCATTCTGCTAAAAGGAGGGGAACACGTGGGTCAAGGGCAAGATGCTAGGGAAACAAAGGCTACAGATCCAGCCTAATAATAGACATCTGATGGGAACAGTATGTTCTCTCTCTATTCCATCTGTCAGCACCAAAAGTACTTGTGTTCAAATGAGAAAACATGAAGTTTCACTCTTGAAGGAATACAAGCATCCAAGAACAGAATATCCTTCCTTGCAGACATCCAAGGAAAAGGCCAAGGGAAATTGGCATCTGCCTGCCAGGTACAAATGTCATCTATTCCTGGCTTCAGTCAGGAGATTTCCCTAGTAAGAAAAACATTGCTATTCTGAACAAAATTGTTCTTTACAGTAACCCCAATCAGAGGTAAGGATAGTTCCTTCAGAGTTCCAAACTTGGATTTCTAGAAACTATTTGGTGTTTTTCTTCCAGTACTGTGCCATTGATTCTTGCATAAAATTCTGGAATGCTGGTTCTTCATGGCTCTCCTCTGTAACTGCAAGGAAAGTAAGGTCAGCAGGTCAATCCTCTTTAAACTCTCCCATTAGACAGGTAGATTAGAGTTGCTATCACCCATCCATCAGAGACAGTACTCTAATCCTAAGAAACTAGGTGTTCACTTCTCCCAGTGAGGAAAACCCTTTAAGAGCTTGCTCTGTTTACCTTGATACCCAAAATGTACAATTTCTGTTATCTGTAAGTGAGGAGAAAACCTCCCTCATAAAGTAACTAAAATGAGGTCCCATTCCTATATATTATTATCCAAGGGAAAGGAAAGCATATGTCCAAAAACCTATTAATGAATGTTAATAGTAGCTTTATTTATAATAGCTAAAATCTGGAAACAACCCAAATGTCAATCAGGTGATGAATGCATAAACAAATTGTCATATATCCACATAAAGGAGTATTACTCAACAATAAAAAATCACTACTGATACGTGCAACATGAGTGGATCACAGAAGCATTATACTAAGTGAAAAAAGTTGAATGCAAGTTAAATACTGTGACTCCAATTATATGACATTCTGGAAAAGGCAGAACTATGGGAACAGTAATCAGATCAGTGATTGGCAGGACCCAGGTATGCAGGAAGAAACTGGAAAAAAACAGGCAGAAGGGAACTTTTGGGGTAATGGAAGTGTTCTGTATCTTGATTATGACAGTGGTTACAAGACTACATATATGTGTTAAAATTCATCAAACTATAAACTTTTAAAACGTGGGTTTTACTCTGTAAATTATATTTCAATAAATCTGATTAAATGAGGCACTTGACACATCAGTATCCAGTACACTGGAGTAAAGAGAGGCTTGCTCTTGGTCAAAGCTGGAACCTAAAAGGGTTGTTTCAAGCAACAGATTCTGTCCATAGTCATAAAGCTATGCCAAGTTGACCCTTCTGGGTTTCCGGAGCCATTCTATCCTCACAGTGTTACAGTCCTTATGACTAGTTTAGCTCTGCTGAGGGCTCCTTATGTATTCCTACAACAACATTAAAATAAATAAGACCCTAGATTCCTCAAACTAAGTCAGGATCTAAAGATCAGAAAACAAACCACAAAAGGCCTGTCATCAGCTCAATATTAACCATTTGGTAGGAAAGCTAGAAACTCTGGGGACATGGAACTATTTCCTGGTGCTGTATCCTTTACCATCTCCTCGTTCACCTGCTACTTCTCTCAGCAAAAGGCTCCTGACCAAACGTTGTGAGGACAAGCAGCTGGTCTGTTCTCATGAGCCACCCCAGGTACCACTCACCTCTGTGGTCAATATCATCAGTGTCACTGTCTGCTTCCTCATCCTCTTCCTCCAAGGTTCCCCGGGTCAGAATCAAGTCGGAAGGGTCCCTCACAGTAGGTGAGCTGTCTGCAGAGAAAACGCCAGCAGCATGTCATGAACACAGGCCTCCTTACCAAGGTGATTCTGAATCAGGATGTGACCATGGTTTTAAATTTGGTGGATGGAAGTGGTCATGACAAAGGAGGACCCTACTTCTTCTAAGTGTTATGGTTAATACCACTTAATATTTCTATAGCACTTTAGTTCACAGAGTACTGTCACTATCCCAGTAACTCAAGGGGTCTCATTTTCAGATTGAGGAAAGTTAACTCTGAAGTCACTTGTCTTGCTAGGAACGTCATTTGTTTTTAACAGCTCACAGTTTGGAACAGGCTATGGTTTTCCTTATGAAGGCTAAAGACATCTGAGCAGACCTAAAATGCTGGTGCGTCAAGAGTAAGTGCGGTGCGCCGAGGAAGCTTCCTGGTGGAAATTAAGTTCAGAGAGGGTCTGAAGAGAACACTGGGTGAAACGATCTAGGGTAGAAGAGCCAGGGTATTATTCAAAAATAAAAGAGAGGGAGGAAAGTGGAACACCGAATATAATAGAGGCAAATTCTCTACTCAGGGAAACTGAACAGGGCTGAGCTCCAATGATCAGGAAGAAGTCTAATCAGGTGGTTCCTAGGCACGGGAATCAGCCTGCAGGGGTTGGGTTCTATGAGAACCTAAAACCATGCAAGTAACCTAAAGCCACTGGAGGACATGACCGCTCTCTCTTCAGGGGCCTAAGAGGTTAACAGAGGTCAGCTGGGGAACAGCGTGAGCAAAGAACAGTAACATCAAGGGACACAAATCTCAAGGGGCCTGTGGCCCTGAGAAAAGATGACGACAAGGTGACCGGACAGTCAACGCTTCATTCTATGCCCAACCGAGAATTTTACAACTATACTTGTGATTTTCCTCAAATAATCTACTGAAAACTCTCCCAACCTTCAACAGGTTATCTGAGCACAGCAGATCCTTTGCAAAAGTAGATTTAACAGCTGCTGCTTCATGTGTTATGAGTGATTCCAAAACCACAGCACAAAGACCTTTACACTGCTGAGCCAACAACAAGGACGGCACAGGCAAGTTCATGTAACTGGTCGACCCAGCCCACTTCCAGCATCTCCTCCTCCAAATGGCTTTGCTGTTCTCTACTAGGTGTATGGCAATAGCTTTCATGAATAGAAGCAAATCCTTTAAAGGCTAGTCCACTCATAAGTGTGGATGGGTAGGAGTACACACATTTAACTATGAGTGCCAACCTAGAAATCCCTACAGAATCAATAACAAAATTCAAACAATATAAAAAGTCAGTAAAGTAGCAAAATAAAAAGACTAATGTACAAAAATCAAAAGCCTTCATATACACAAACATAACACATTAGAGGATATAATGGTTCAGAAAAGCCCATTTTCAACACTAACAAAAAAATCCTTGCAATAAATTTAACAAGAAATATGCAACCCTATGTAAGGAAAGTATGCCTCCTTTCTCTTTCCTCTCTTAAATATAAGTATCTTCCTGCTGAGTAGAAGTAATGTACCCCCTTTGAGTTTCTAATACCAAGAGACCCTCCAATACCTGCAGCAGTTCCTGTGTCCAAGGCTATGGAGCCCATATCCTTCCGAAGGCGTTCCAGTTGTTCTTTCTGCTGCTGGCTCTGTGCGCTGGCCTGTATATACAGAGAAAAATATAATCAGATTCAAAAAGGAGCCCCTAGTTAGATGCCAAACTTCTAACTGGTGATGCCCAATTATACAAATGCCAGAGGCTACTTAAACTCTGGGGAAGAAAAGGGGCTGATATGGTGACAGAAACACTGAAGCAGTATGGGCCCAGGTTAGCAGTTCAGGCTGCAGGGCTCTGGAGACAGAATCAGAAGTTTTAGAAACTGGACACAAATCACATCAAAAAACCCCTCAAGCAGACAGAACAGGAAGGCTCAGTGATACGGAGCTCAGTGCAGCTGACGGGAGCAGGACACCCAATCAGTTGAAGAGTTCACAACCACCTCTCTGTGCCTCAACAAAATTCTACAACTAGCCTTTAAATGGACCTTGGAATAGGGCCGGGTAGGGCTCAATAAGAGCTTAGCACATATAACAGGAAAAGTCTGATTTTTAAAACTTCAGGTAATGAGAAATAATTAAGGGGCCTTTCTGCATCCAGACGGCACGCACAGAAATTTACAAATTTAAATTAGCAAGACACCCTAATGGCCAAAACAAAAGTAGTAATAGCAGGAGGTTTGAGGATGTTTTTCTAATTGAACTAAAATACACAAACAGCCTCCTCTCTTACCAGTGACTTCTTCAGACGTTCATATTCAGGACGATACTCCCTGGAAGAGAAATACTTTCTAAATCCCTCTGCTTAATAATCTTTCCTGCCCATCCCCACATCACCTCTAAGTTTCCTAGGACTCTGACAACAGAAAAAGATCTTACTTCGCTAACAGCAGGCATAACAAACAAGTGTTACTGAAATTCTATCCCTATGGACTCAAAAGCCAAGGTGCCTATCCTCACCCTGAAAATAGAGAAAAGTAAAACATCTGACTGCCAAGCTGGAAAGATTAACTCGAGAGACCAGGATAGATGAGCTTATCACTCGTTTGGACAAACATCTGAGATAGAGTAAAGCAGCTCGGTCTGCTGGGTTCAGGAAGCCCAACATACAATTATGTGACTTATCAGGGCAACAGTGAGAATACAAAATAGAGTCTCACCTGAAGCTCTGATCACTCACTCACACACACACACACACACACACTCTCTCTCTCTCTCTCTCTCTCTCTCTCACACACACACACACACACACGCAAGCCCTTACCTGATGAATCAAACTTAAAATAATGTGCCTGAAAATCACAATGTGGTTGTTAGGATCTTGCTAAGTATGAAGCCAAAGGAAGTATGAAGTATGCTAGGAAGCATTTAACAGGCTACAGGCCTAAGGAAAACATCTATGTGCTCTGACTTCACTTTCCCTTAGGTAAATGGAATTCCAGTATCGATCACGACAATGGTTATGACAATCATTTATTATCAAATGTGTTTGTTATGTGTCAGCAATTGCACTGGGTGCTCCAGATGTTTTCTCAAATAATCCTCACAATGACCGTAGCAATAAATGCTATTGTCTCTGCTCTAGAAATGAGGAAAACTTGCTGGGGTCACTCATTTATTAAGTGGAGAAAACAAAAATACAACTCATACCTGTCTGACTCCAAAGTCTACGTTCTTAATCTGGGGGTCAGCCAATGTGGCAAACAGGCCCAATCAAGGCCACTGCCTATTTTTGTAAATAAAGTTTTACTGGAACACAGCCATGCTCATTTACTTACAAATTGTCTATGGATACTTTTGTACCACAATGATAGCACTGAGCAGCTGCAACAAAGATCATATGGCCCACAAAGCCTAAAATAATTATTATCTGGCTTTTTACAAAAAGTCTGATAACTCTCACTCTTAATCATTCAATACGGTGAAGATTTTACACTAATTTTTTTTTAAAGTTAATGGAAACTTGTTACCCGTAAGTGTGATCACAGCCAGTACATAATTCATGCCAAATATAACGCATACACACCTATGAAAACCAAAAAGCTTTGCCCAGCAAAACTGCTATCATCAGAATTGTGGGTTACTAAGGATGTCTTCCATAGAATTTTCCTTTGCTCTCACCTTTCATATTCTTCCGCAGCACTGGTGACTTGCACAAAGAGTTCATCTAAGCCTGTACCCAGAACAGCGGACACACCTACCACCTGGCAAAAGCAACATTAATGTCACTGAGGAAACAAATGTGTATTTTGCAATGGTGTACATTATTTTGTTCAAATCTCATCAAATTTTCATAAAGAAGGTTACTTCAAGTCATCTCTGGCAACGAGTACAAGGTCTGTCCAAAAGGTATCCAGCCATGTTATATGGAAAATAGAGACATTTATTGAAGATACAAGATATAAGAAACATTGTACATAGAACAATGACACCTCAGTCCACTTCAAAGTAGGCACCTTGGGACCTCACAGTTCTCCCAATCGACATCAACTGCCCTGTCGTATTTTCCTGAATTTCATCAATGGTCTGAAATCTCCTCCCTTTCAAAGGTGATTTTAGTTTTGGAAAAAAACAGAAGTCAGAAGGCACCAAATCTGGGCTATTGGGGGACTGAGTCACCTGGGTGATTTGATGTTTTGCCTAAAAACTGTATGAGGCGTGATGCATGACCTGGCCCGTTGTCGTACCGATGCTGCCAATCACCAGTTGCCCATAGCTGCAGCCTTCTGAATCATCCGAATAATTTCCATGGAGGAATGTTCAAGCTAAATGCAAAATCTGATGCAGATTTGTTGCTCTGCTCACTCAGTCATTTTGAATGCAACGGCACACAGCACACATGCTCACTCAATGGCATCTACTGTCCCCACTGACCAGGACAGTGAAGTCGTCACTATTCACACATGCATATTCCAGTCCACTCTCCTCAGCTGCCAGGTTATATCGATGTCGCGCAAACCGTTACTTGTTACATTAACAATGGCTGGACTTTTTCTGGACAGACCTCTCAAAACTAGTATCAGGTTGACCAAAAAGTTCATTTGTTTTTTTCCATAAGATGGCTCTAATAGCACTTAGTTTTAACTTCATTCGAAACAATGTTGTTAGATTGTATTGTGACACTTGTCATACATCAGTGTGCATTTTAAAAAAACATCTAAATTGGTGAATTTTTGTGTAGCCATTTTAATATTGAAGATGAAAGATAATATGTAACATTTTTGGCATATTATGCTTTATTATGTCCAAAAGGTAAAAACAATTGAAATGCAAAAAAAGATTTGTGCAATGTATGGAGAAGGTGCTGTGATTAATTGAATGTGTCAAAAGTGGTTTGCAAAGTTTAGTGCTGGAGGTTTCTTGCTGGACAATGCTCCGTGGTCAGGTAGACCAGTTGAAGTTGATAGCGATCAAACTGAGACATTAATTGAGAACAGTCAACGTTCTACCACATGGGAGATAACCAACCTACTCAAAATACCCAAGTCAATAAAGTTATTGGTAAAAATGAAAAATGTGTCTTTTATTTTACAGAAAAAATGACATAGGCTTTTCGGCCAACCAAGTACAAAACAAAGCAGCATGCCTACTAAAATGTCATGGAGTTAAGTCTACGGCGAATAGAAAATTGAACAACAAAGATAATTAGGGCCAAATAAGTAGCAGGACTTTTTATCTATTCTCTATCAAATCAAACCACTATCTATTCTCTATGAAAATTAGTATCTCAGTGCCTTGGCTTGGGCAATTAACATCATCTCTGCCACCCATACCCACTTTTGCTTATCTTACTCTTCCTTGAAAGCATACGTCTAATGCTATATACTCGAAAGTTTCTCATTTCAAAAGTGATCTGCCCTCTCACCACCATTGTCCTGACTTCCAACCTTTCTTAAGGTCCTTACCACAATATATCATACGTTTCAATTATGTGTGTAGCATTCTAACTAAACCCTAAACTCTCACAAGGTAGGGTTTCTAATTTATCTTTTAAACCTCCAGTTTTTATAGGTTATTGCTTTAAAATATACTTTTCAGAAGGTAATGAGCTTCCTAAGATGGGTTTAAAGCCAGCTGTATGTGTTAAGAAGTTATCTGGAAAGACTGTCAGTATGAGCAGAATAGAATGTTTACCCTGAGTGAGCTGTAAAATTCATCCAACACCAAGCTCATTGAACGAGTCAGGTTACTGACGTATGTAGTCTCTTGATTCAAGGCATCTTGGAAAGCCTCAAAATCTTGCATCCATTCCACTGCAAAGCTGTGATCAATGATGTCAGTCTGTTCCAAAGAGAGGCCAAATACGAGCAAGATGAAGAAAGAAGCCAAATATGGGCAAGATGAGTTTAGATAGCAAACAATGCCCCCAACCCAATATTTTTAAGTGATGACAACAAAAGGCAATTATTCATATTTTCTTTCTCCGCTTCTGCCAGTTCCTTTTCCATTGCAACATGCCAAAGAACCAAGATTCTTGTATAGTGTAAGTAATAAAATGAAGATATGTGTCCTCTTGGATGAAGCAGACCCTTATTTACTGCCAGGTGACCATGACCACAGTGGATGCCAGCACATTCTAGGCTCTGAGGTCAAATAATCTGTTGTATCCTAGCTAATAACCAAGAAGGAAGTTTTGTTATTTTTGTTTTAGTTTGCCACTTCCAATAGACTAGCAGTCCCATCCTTCCCCCCAACCCCCACAGTCTTGATTCTGAGGGATAATCTACACCCCTTGGTTGAGGGGCTGCTCTATCTAGGCTAAAATAACTGGATGAGAGTCAGTGATAAATATTCAATCTGGTTGCGTCTTCTTTCTAGAAGTGCCCAGGACTATTTTCAGTTAAGCTTAATCTCCTCTTTAGCATCTGAAATAATCCTTCCCACCTATTCCAAATCTTCCAATAACACGAAGTTCTGATGAAAAAGAAATATAGTACTGAATCACAACTGTAAGGATATACTTACTTTATTCATAACCACAATGAAAGGAAGCTTGGTTTTGTACAAGATGCTGAAAATCAAACATCAAGGCACTATTAGTAAAAATACTTCAGCTCTTGTTTACACAGTCTGTCGGAATTGAGTAAAAAGAAGGGGAATGAGTTCAGACTTTCACTATAAGGTATCCATTCTCACAAGGCACAGATTTTCCTCTCCCAAGAGGAAAGCCACAACCACCATCAAACACACACATACATTCTCCCTCTCACCTCCTCTCTCTCTGTTTGAGTAATAATGCTTTGCTACTGATCCTGTTTCCCTTGTGTGTGTGGTTTTTCGTTCAGTTGTTTATTTTTACCATATAATTGTCTTTTCATAATTAATACAAAAATGGACTAGGCTTTCTTGCATCTAAGAAGAAGAGATGTTCCTAGTCATATTAGAAGGGACAAATGTTGGTGATGGCTTTTGTGTTCCCCCAAAATCAAACCCTCTCAGCTTTAATAATGGTATGCCTCGCTCCTAGGTCTAATGCACCGACACATCCTAGTGAGGCAAAATTCTTCCTTTTCTAATGGCACCATACTTGGGGCAAACCTGGGTATTTCAGAATTATGGATAACTCTCTTTAGTCACGATTTCTCCTCGTGTTACAATTTCACTTTACCTATCATAACACAGAAAAGGAGCTCTATTCTATTTACACTTGGGTTTCACTGAACTAGGAGCAACTACCAGAAGGCTCGTACTCAGACTCTACCTCTTCACGTAGCAAGGGAGGAAC
>PVJD01007392.1:0-85293 GCA_004026545.1 Mormoops blainvillei
TGTGGGCCTCTCGTCCCCTTTCTCCCTGACCAGATTCCAGACTCCATGTCATCTGATGACCTCCCACGTTCTTGACTTTGGTGCATGAAGGCGAACCAACTTTAGTCCGTCTGGCTCTCATGACAGTCTCCCCTCCAACAGTTCAGCAACATCATGTTACTCCTTCCTTTAAAATCATTTCAAAACTTATTTTCATGCATGGCACCCTCTGAAGTTCGTCAACGCTTGTAATTTATTGAAGAGAATAATGATTTGCCTTAGTATATATCATCACTGCCGTCAAGTGGTGACAAAGGCTTTGACATTTGATCTTCACAACAACCCTGAGAAGAATGTATTATAATTATCCACATTTCATAGGTAAGCAATAATGAACTTGAGAATCAATAAAGTTAAGGAACCTGCTGATAATTCAGAAATTCTGGCTTTAGAAGAGGTATCTCCACAAGCCTCTAGGGAAAAAGAACTTATATTCTCCTTTATGTTACATTTTAGCTCAAATTTTATGTTCAGATATGTCTGATTTAATTTTTAATTAGAGGAGTGAAGCTGCCATCGCGCTGCAGCTGGGTAGAGCTCAGGTCTCCGAACGACAAGCACAGAACTCCCAAGGCCTCGCTGAGAGGTGCACTGAGCTGGCCGGGAAGCGGGCCCCTGTGACAGGTGGGGTCACACTGCGACAGGTACAGCAACCTGGAGGGATGAGTCAGCCCCCTCGCGCATCGTGGAAGGGTGCCGGGGCCATCTTCCTCTGATCTAGGGCAAGTCACTGATCCCATTGTCACTGGCAGCTTCCAAGCACAGACAGCGGTGTCATTAGTGGACCCATGAATCCGTGCGCACGGAAGCACCCAGGCGGCCCCTAGGGAGCCATTCTGAGTACCCATGTGAGAGATTCGCTTTCTGGAAGAGCAAAGGGCCTGACAAAGGAGGGGAAGCCTCTCGCCCTCTGACCCCAAGTAGATCCTGGAGAAGGAATGTTCGGCCGGAAGCTTCACACCGATTCTCCTTGCCGAGCCAGACACCACGTGCGTCAAACTCCCCTGCAGACTCGGCCTCAGGCGTCCTTCACAGAGACACTGGAAGACGTAAGTGAAGCACACGTTTCATCACGGGAAGGAGCACATGGTAGATCTCAGTGAGGGGCAGCTGTTGTCACTCATGTCCCTCGTCCACCGTGTTGCCAAAAATTTCCCCGTTGAATCCACGCCCCCCTTTCTGTGTCAAGACGCAGGCCCATAGATCCGGCGGCTGGTCCGTCCTGCAGGGCACATCCGGGAAAACGATGTCACAGGCTGAAGGAAATGCGCGACCTCAATAAACTATAAAGACAAATGTGTCTTCCAAGTGTGCTACCAGGGAGCAGCCGGCGACCTCCGAGGGACCAGGCCACCGTGGGAGCTGTCAGGCCCCAGCACAGGACTGAGTGGCTCCCGCTTTGCCAGCCCTTCCATGGCGTGCAGTTGGCGTCTTCTTCTTCGACTCCATTTGCCTTTAGGCTTCAGTGCAAAACCCCTTTCAAATGCCTTTTTGATCACTCAAAACACCTGCCACGTAAGACAAAGATGCTGCTCTTGAATTTTTATTTTCATCAAATCTGAAATGGAAATACATGTGAAGAAATAGCCTGTTTTTCTCTTCACCTTCAACTGTTCCCAGAGACATTATTGTAGGACATAAAAGTGTTTGTTTATAATATTTTGACTATCTTGTGATGTTTTATGATGTTAATTTTGAATGTCTTGTTTTCTAATATTGTATAACTTGTGTCTTGCCTAACTTAAAAATATTTCTGAACTGCAGAGCATCCATTTATATAAATTATCATTGAGTTCTTATAATATTTAATGTATAGTTTAATAATGGGAGACACAAAAAAGTTATGCTAGATTTTCATAAATATTCAAGAGGTTTGCACTTATTCAAAGTACTTTGTTGAAAAATTAGCCCATTAATTTCTGTGAAAATCCATGTCTTTCTCCCCAATAAATTTGCAAATGTTATGAGTCAAATGTTTTTATTTGTGTCAGTTTGAATTTCTATACAAATATTCCCTTGCTTTCTGGGAGAAAAGACCTTAAAAACTCCAAAAATCAGAAGATGACAATAATATTTCAAATGTGTCATGTCAGTTGAATTTTCCTGGCCAGTCGTATTTGTTGACACCTGTCATTGCCGGCGATGTGCTGAGCTCTCGTGCCTTCTCACTGAGTCTGAAACTCCATGGGACGGGTCCAGTGATCTTAGGGTCCCCGGGCTCATCGATGAGGTTGGGGCGCAGAGACCCCGTGAATGGAAGTGACCAGCCTAACCACCCCCAACATCAAGGAAACTTAACACATGGACTATGGCTTGACCACCTTTCCAACGTATACTGGCTAACACGTTTTCAAACTCCGTAGAAGACCAGGCGGAAGTTACTGAGGGAAGCCCATGTGTGAGATCATCTGCACTTACACGTTCAGTGAGCCTTTAAACTCTGTGTGGCAATAGCACCGTCATCCCTGAGGGGTGCAGGCCAAGTTCTGAGGCACAGAGGACCCAGGTGACCTGCCCAGCCTCTCAGCCACAGAGCGTGTGACCAGAAGTGCAGCTTTAACAGAAACTGGCAAAAAGCAAAACTGCTCAAAATACCATTTGGTTTCTGCCTTTTCTGCCATGAAAAGCCCAGACAGCCTTGACCCAAATCTTACACTGCGTGTCCCTTGCCCGAAGAGCGTCGACCCTGACCTTCCATTTCCAGCCACAGTGACACCGGCGTCAGCCACCCACTCGACATCCCGCACCTCGGGTGTGTTTCTGTTGTGTCCCTGCTCCTGCCGGCACTTTACTGGGCGGCCGCAGGAGTCTCTCTAGCGTAGTTACTGGCACTGGACGTGACTACCTGCCCCTTGGACGCCGGCCTGGCCTGGTCATCACTGGTCCGAGCTCCTGCTCTTTCCCGCGTGGGCGCGCAGTTATCATTGCTGCGTGGGGAGAGAAAGAGAGCGTCCAAACTGGAACAATTCACTAGGAACGAAGGGGTTTCGCAGTCAAATTATTGTGTAAAATACTAACCTACAGAGTTCCAGCGCCTGCTTGCTCTGGATGTGAGTGAGCGTACACTTAGGGACGGTGACAGAGGCCATGTCTCCCGGCAAGCTTGGGGAAAGCGTTGGCCCCTTCGAACGTTTTCACGGAAACGGATACAATGCTAGCAAAGGCAATGTCTTTTAATATAGTGTTCCCTCACTAGTGTTTTTTTAAAACTCAGATTCTATTTTTTCTGCCATTGAAATTAACCGGCGCCCTCACTTTCCTAGAAACCACAGCAGAGACCATTGAAACGGAGAGCGGGCATGAAACCATTCCTGCAGGGCAACCCGCCTGGGTCCTCTGTCGTCGACGGCACGGGCTCTCCCAGATCGTTAGACGCCTCTGCAGGAACAGAAAGAGACAAAAATCCCCTAGCAACATGGACAATTAGGACTCGCCATTCAGTGTGGCTGAGAATAATTTCCATAAACCACAAGGCCTAACTATTGGACTTGAGAAGAAAAATCACGGAACTTCTCAGGCCAAGTTGTGGGGAAAAGCAAGTCTATTTGCTCCTTTATCATCTCTTAATGCCTTTATCCAGTTCGGAGATGCCAAGTCTCCCTCTGTAGCTGGGCTGCAGTTTTTCAGGGGGTGGGAGGCTATCTATGACAGTCTCCCCCCCCCCCCCCGTCAGCTATCCAGGAACTACAGCCCTGGACACACTAAGTGGTTACAATGATACATGCGTGTCTGGCTGTGTGCTCACACGTGTCTCGGTGTATCGTCACAGAACCAGGAGACCAGACTCCTCGCTTGGCCTGGGAGCAGACCTTCACAGACGAGCCCCGGAGGCAGCACCTCCTGCTTCAGAGAGAAAGGGGATGGGACTCAGCCCCTGAGGCCAGAGGGTGAAGGACCAGTCACCCACTGTCGGCACATTCTCGGAAGTTTCTGGCCTGAGATGAGGACTTGTCCATCCTCAAAACCCGGACATGGACACACAGCAGGGTGGGATGCCTGGAAGCCGGAATTCATGCTCTTGAATTAAGCATCACACAAACAAATAGGGTTGTTTGTTTCTTTTTACTGTGTATATGTCACCCTTCAGTGTTCCTGATGAGAAGCCAAGTGTCTAATTTCACCGAGAACCCATTGTGTATGCCGATTTCGTTGTTGCTTTCAGAGTTATGTCTTGGCATTATGTTTCTGAAGGAATTTACTATAATGTGTCTAAGTATAAATCTCTGTGAGTTTATACCAGTTAAAATTTGTTGGTCTTCATGGGTGTGTAGGTTAACATTTTTTGTCAAAAATCTCTACTTTCTGAAATATACTCTCCGCCCAGTTCTCTCTTCTTCTGGGACTCCCATGGCGTGAGTCCCTGTGTGCTCCGTGCGGTCCCACGGTTCCAGGGGCTCTGTTAGTATTTCCGTATCGCTTTCACTCTCTGTGCCTTGGAGGAGATAATTCCATTGACCTACCTTCAATTTCACTGATTACTTCTTCTGCCAGTTCAAATACATTGTCCCAACTCTCTAGTGAGTTTTTAAAATTTTTATTTATTGACTTTAAGGGAGATAGGGGCAGGGAGGGAGTGGGGGGTGGGCGGGGGGAGAGAGAGAGAGATGTGCTTGCCGTTCCACTTATCTATGAATTCCCTGGTGGATTTTTGTGTGTGCCCTGACCGGGGATCACAGCCACAACCTTGGTGTCCCGGGCCCATGGCCTAACCAACCGAGTTACCCGGCCAGGGCTCTGGTGAGCTTTTTTTTTTTTTCTTTTTCTTTTTTGAAATTTCCCATTGTTCTTTTCAAACTTAGAGTTGATTCTTCTTCATAATTTGATCACTCTATTGATATTCTCAAATTAGTGGGATATTGTCCCGCTTTCCTTTAATTATCTAGACATAGTTTACATTCGTTCTTAGAACATATTTATCACTACTAATTTAATGTTTTGTCTAGTCGGTCCAAACGTGGGCCCCTGCAAGCAGTCTTCCTTTGAATCCTATTTCTTTACATGTCTCCTAATCAGGATCTATTTTTGAGAACTGGATTTCGAGGTTATACACTGTGGCGACTCTGGCCATCGGACTTCCCCCTCTCCCACAGGATTTGATGCTGTTGCTGTATTTTTCTCTCTTTCTTTCACTGCTATTTGTACGTTTAGTCACTTAAATGGACGAATTCTGTAGCCTGTCTTTCCTGTTGCATGTGGCCACTGAGCCTCCGCTCACCTCCCTTTTGACAGGAGATTATAAAAGAAGAAAGAAAATTTGCAGAAACTAATAATCTGCCTGGAAAGCGGCGGATATCATGGTGAGCTTTCACACGTGTGGGGTCTTCATGAAAAGCCCACTTAAGGGTCAGAAACAATGATGCTGGGTCACTGGAACTTTCTTTTGTATTACAGCCTGCATGGTGATTATTGAAAGCTGTAGTGTATAATATTGAAAAACACTAATGAGGAAAGCTGCATCTGTGGCCTTCAAACTTCCCAAATTAAGTTCACGTTTCCACAGATTTCCACACCTGTCATGTCTGTGGATGTCTGCCAGCAATAAAATATTGTGGTAATTACAAAATGCACAAATATACTTCCAAAGGACCACATCAAAAAAAAAAAATCACCAGGAGTAGACGGCTCCTTCTTTTCTCTTCTCCCATCAAAATGTCCTCTTTACATGCTGTCTGGGATGAGGGCTTCATCGGCCATTTACTTTGCAAAATATTTTGGATTAAATGACCATGAAGGTGCCTTTCAACTCTGGGATTGTAAATGATTGTTGCCCAAATGCAGGTATGTTTATTTATGTCTCTTTTCTCTGTCTTGAATTTTAATCGTCCCGAAGAATGAGCCCAGCGCTTTGACATCCTCTGAAAACCCCCGCACCGCAGTCAGGTAATGCACTGGGCGGCGGCTTCACAGTTGCTTAGTGATGACTGACTGACAGAATCAGGGGGAGGGAAAATGCCAGAGAATCCTGGGGTACCGGTCCGCCAGCTCGGTTTGTTCCCGATTCAAAGTCCTTTGGGAAACACGGGGGAAGACGCCTGGGTCTGAGGCCTTGGGTTTGACCGGGAACTCGGACCCTCTGTGTTTACACGCGTGCCCTCCAAGTGGCATTTCCCTGAAGTCTGCTGCCTTTATGGCTGCGAGTCCGTCTCTCGTCCCTGTCAAGTGCCGTGACCTCCGTCCCCTTCCCTTTCACGGCCCCCCGCCCCGCCCGCAACGCCCTCAGCGCCCCCACCCGGCTCCGCTTCCCGCGGCTCTTGACATCACAGCTACCGATCGGGTTGTGTCCCCTGCACCACCGTGTGAGGCAGAAACTCGTCTGGTTCATTCACTGCTGATTCTCCTGTGCCCAGAATCGGACTGATTCAATAAACACTGGTTAAAGGGGTGGCTGAGACATAAGCGCTGGCGGCCTGTCAGGGCCCTCGCCCTCCCGCGGGGAGGACAAGGCTTGCAGCAGGGCACCCACGGGGAGGACAAGGCTTGCAGCAGGGCACCCACGGGGAGGACAAGGCTTGCAGCAGGGCACCCACGAGGCCTTAGAACGCTCCGAAGCTGGGGCGGGCAGCGCGCTCGCTCCCGGAGCGCAGGCGCTCAGGCGAGGACGCGCGCCGAGGGAGGCGGGTGGCCCTCGGGGACCCTCCGGGCGCTCGCGTCTCGCTTTCCCGGGAAGAGTTTATAAAGCGGGGAGCCGCCCGCGGGTGCTGGGGCTCCTCCGGGGTCCTGAGAACAATGGATCGCGAAGGGCTTGGCCCGCGTTGCCTGCGTCCCCCAGTGAGTTTTCAGCTGCAGCTCCCGACTTCTTTGAAACCATGGTTTGAATTTCACGCTCTCAAAATCTACCTGGAAGCACAAAGACTGTGTCTGTCCCTGGGTCTTTCAGCTTCCTTGGCTGAAAAGTCTAGACTTGCAGTTTTATTCTTCACAAGTTTGTCACTGTATCTGTCACATTGAACATATTTTTAAAGTTTCCTCGTTTTCTTTATTTAGATTAAAACTAAACAACAGATTTTTCTCTCGCTTCTTCACATGGTGTTCGGGTTTGCTTTCGTTTTATATAAACCGCATAGAAATGATAGAATTTGAAACTTTTTTTTGTTCGACTTCTACCACTTTTAGCTGTAATGTGTTCGAGACAGAGCGGCTTCTGTCGCCGCCCTGCCCTCTGCCGGACACCCTTTCGGGGAGGCAGCGAGAGACAGGCTCCCCTGCGTCCGGGCGTTCAAGGTCGCCGTCGTACCTCCAGCCTAAAGCCCCAGGCTCAGGCGACGGGCCTCCTACGCTTGGGATCGGCAGTGACACCTCCGCCCACCACCAGGTCTCGGGCGCGGCTGCTTCTGCGTCACCTCGCCCCAGCCTCCCTCCAGGGCAGCATCCTGACCTGTCATTTATTTGTAAGTTTATCGGCCCTCAAACATCAGCAAATTGTAAGCAGAACTTTGTGTTAATGAGACTATTTACCTTTGGGGAGCTCGTGATGTTAATAAGGTTCAAAATGACTTATATTTCTAAAAAATATTAAACATCGCTAATCGGGGGGAAAAACAAACTTGAACCAAACCATTTTTAAGGGTTGCTACCATTTCCTGTAGTGAAGTTTTGACAATGAATGGAAAACTGACGCCGGGGCACAGACTAGCCACGGGGTCTTGCCTTTGACCCCGCACATGTCTTCCCAGCTATAGCGGTGACCTCCCGCTGTCCTTCAGTGACCTGGCCCCCGTGTGAACGCCACACCGTCAGCTCCCCCCGACCTGCACGGATGGACATAGCGTGACAGACAAGGCCTCGCCAAACCTCGCTGACCAGCGGAAAGCAAACACCTGCCCACAGGGCCGTCTAATTCAATGAGCTCATGTAGAAGCTGTGTCCACCCCCTGCAGTGCGCAGTTTGCTCAAGGATTGTCCCTGTCATTGTGTCCTCTGCCAATTAAGAGAAGTCGCAAGCGTCTCCAGCCTCCCTGACATATGCACTGAAAGCTCAGGAAGAGAAAGTCCGACGGGAGGCCTCCGGGCCCCTGGGGCCCCACTTCGACACCCGCAGTTGTGTCCTCTCCAGTGACCGAGGCTGGGGGTCCGTGCCTGTCCCTTCGCTCATCCGTGGGAGCTTAACTCTCTCCCCCACCATCCCCCTGAAATTGCCCGTCATTTCCTGACGTCTCCTCATAATGCTTTTCTTCACGATTTTATTTCAGCCTCAGGCGGCGCGGCTGCTCGCAGGGCGAAACACGAGCTTTCCTCGAGCTGCGAGGTTCCTCCTGCAGCCGGGAGAGCACCCCCGGGCCCCGCACCGTGTCTGCTCCACCCTCACCTCTGCCACCTGAGGCGAGGCTGCTGTGCAGGGCGTCCTCTGCTCCCTGACGCCCAGAGGGCGAGACCGTAATGGCCTCTCCCGCCCTGCGCTTGGGCAAGGGGCTCCCTTCACCCTGTCACTGCCACCAGCACCTGGACGTTTCGGTAGAGTGGCGGCCATGTGCCGTAGCCCGTTCGCCTCAGCAGCCTGCGTCACTGCTTTCCTGTTCACTCGTTTTCGCACGACAGCTGTGCGAGAAGCTTCTGGGCATTGTGGGAGGGAAGGACGATCCAGCAGTAAGACCAAACCCCTCTTTAGAAAGTCGGTTACGACAGAGGAAACACACCCTCAGGCCCGTGACGACCCGGCTGGAGCACCAAAGGGGCTCTTCCCAGAACCCTGGTGACAGGCCGCGGGAGGAGGCTTCGGGGGCTGGGCTCCTAGAGAGCGCCCAGGGGGTCCGGGGGTCGAGGCAGAGGACCGCGACGGGACTCGGAGTTCCTGCCCGCGGCAGACTCCAAGGACGGCGTTTGAGATGCCAGGTGCTCCCAGAAAATGTCGCCCACGGCTGCCTCGCTGTTCCTCTTGGGGACCGTGCCCCTGTGCACAGACTCTTCACGGCTGGGGGGATGAGAACCCACCTTTGACCCCGGGGTTTCCTCCTTTAGACCCCACCGGGGGATGCGAATGACAGGAGTGTGTACGAGTTCACGCACAGCCACGAGGGAGGGCAAAACTGGCCACTCAACAGCGACATCGGCCTCTAAAAGGCCCCTGTGTTCTTGTAGTTTTAAACTAACCCTAGCGGGACAACAGCAAATACTTCCAGTGCGATCGCTACACAAGAGAATAATGACCGTAAATTTAAAAGCGAGGTCAAGATTAAATTAGAGGTCTATTATTAACGATGATTAAAATGAAATGAATTGCTCCAATTAAACCTGGATTCACTTGTTAAAAAATAAAGCGCCTTCAGACACACAAGCTTACAGGTCCCAGGCAAGCCCACAGACGCCAGCGCAGCTCAGCTCAAGTCCATCTGCTTCCACCCGAACTCTCTCCAGAGGCTTCCCTGTCTCGTCACCGCGCGGGGAGCCCTGCCCCCCGGTGCGAATCCCGCTCTCCAGGGGTCACCATCCTAAGAGAGGGAGATGTGCTCAGCGTGCTGGGGACCCCGGTGTCCAGTGTGGCGCATCCCACCAGTGGAAAACAATGAACACGTTCAAAAGAGGTGTCTTTGACAGACAGCCGTGAGGGTTGAGGGAGATTTCGTGTGGAACAGTAAGAGGGGGAAAGGCATGGCGGACGTGAAGACAGCAGAAATGGAACCTCCGAAGCGCGAGAGCACAGTGTTTCGCCAGCTCCGCAGGGAGGTCGGGCGTGTCGGGGAGGGCAGGGGATGGAACTGCAAAGGCTGGGCTGGGCTGGGACCGGGACAGGCAGCCTTCATCGGGGTTACCACGGCGGCAGCGTCATCGTCATCCTACAGTGTGACATCTTGATAAACACTAGCTCCATCATCGTGTTTGATATCGACTAGTGCGTGCAGTGCGCCCCGTGGGCCTGTTCACACAGTGTGCCTTCAACCGCAGAGACTGGGGCATCTGTCGGGAGCTCCACCTTCTGGTGGTGTGCTGGGCACCTGGCTTTCGAGAAGGAAGGAAATGATGGTCAGAGGGGACGTTTCGGGTCACAGTCGGGGCGGGGACCGACCAAGGAAGGCAGCCAAGTCGTCCGTCTGCCCGCAGCCGCACGTCCACCTGGAAGGAATTCCCGTCAGTGGGACGAGGTTCAGAGTGACACTGAAATGCAGTGCAATTGCAGAGCTAAAAATAAGCGAAAATACAGTCAAGTGTGTGAGCCTTCACTGAGAAGAGATCCAAATAGACAATACAGGTGACACTAGTCTCGCCTCGACCTGTTTGAATCTAGGAAGAAGCTATAATCAGCCTTGGTGTTTTGCGTGTGTTCTGTGATAATCTGGCCTAGCTGTGCTGTGTTAAAGGATCTGTTGATTCAACACGGATTTCTTGAGTGATGGTAAATGCCGAGAACCTGTCAGTGGGTTCCCGGTCTCTCCCACCTCCTACGTCTCAGAGCAGACGGGAGATGACCGCCCGGTCACTGTGCAGCAGGACGCGTGCAGCGTGACCGTGAGACAGGGGAGCGCAGACGGACGGACTCCGGCTCCGTTAATTTTCCCCGACTTCCCGCAACAAACACGCTCCTGACGTCGTCCGAGCTAATTGCATCCTGACTTGCAGGTGACCCTTCAACCGCACGCTCTCCCTGCTGCCGCACGGCTTTCTCAGCGGGTTTCTTAAAGTTAGCAGCTTCTCGTGCTACGACTATTTTTCAGCTTAAAAAATAACACTAAGCAAAAATTACTGTGCACTGCATTTCAAGTGGAAGTACTTCAAGGAGGGGTAATGAACACGCGGGGGCTTCTCAGCCCGTCTTGCACAGCAGGGTCTCGCTCCTCTCGCTGCGCCGAGGACGCATCCCATCCCACGCTCAGCCCCTGCCGGCGGGAGGCACCGCCGCCCTTCCCGGACCGTCTCATCTCGCTCCAAGGGAGCTACTCTGCTTCACCAGGGCATCCGGAGACATAAACATGATTCTGCAAACTCCACCAGCTGCAACATTTCAAATTTATAGCAACAGGCTCCGAAGGTGCTGTCATGTGACCACGCCTGCCCACATTGTAAGTGTTTCATAAAACCCCCCTGCTGGGGCGAGCTCGGTGTAAGTCAGAATACTGCTTTCTCGCCGGAGCCTCAGAACCGGCACCCTCTCTGAACCTCCCCCCGCTGTCACAGCTCTTTGCTCCCTCTCTCTGCAGCTGAGAAAAATTCCCTGCTCTTCTGGAGTCACATGATTCGCTTGAGTCCACTTGGATAATCCAGGATGATCTCACCACCTCAGGGTCAGTGTTTTTTAATTAAATTTATTAGGGTGACATGGGTCAATAAGTTTATATAGGCTCCAGGTATACGATTCTGTGATGCGAACTTCGTTTATTGCATGGTGTGCTCACCACCCAACGTCGAATCTATCACCCTACGTTTGGCCCCCTTCGTGACCGCCGACGCACACCCCTTCCCTCTGGTAACCACCATCCCGTTGGTGTCTCTGAGTTTCAGTTTTATATGCCACGTGTGAGTGAAATCACGGTTCTTAGCTTTTACCGACTGATTCCGCTAAGCATGATATTCTCGGCGTCCGTCCACGTTGTCGCGGACGGCAGAGTTTCACCTTCTCTTGTCACGGAGCAGTATTCCACTGTACGTGTGCACCTCAGCTACTTATCCCGTCCTGTGTGGGATTTGTCTTTGAGGGTCGGTATGTTTAGGCCCATCTGCAAGGTTCCTTTAGCCACGCGACACGGCATGCACCAGGGTTGGGGTGTTAAGAAGTGGGTGCCTTTGGAGGGGCACTGTTCTGCCCAACACCCCGCGTGAACAGGCAACGGTGACCCTCAGCCCATGCCCGGGGGTGCCCCTGGCCCTCCGGGGGGAGAACGTGGGGAGGTGACTGGCGAAGCGTCTGCTATCTAGATAGATTGGGAACGGGAAGCTCTTTCTTCCAGAAACGATGACAGTGTAAAGTCTAGCTTGCAGTCTGGAGGAGGGGCGGTAAAGCCTTACCTAAAGTCACCGATGAAGTCAGCTTCAGGCTTTTCAAACACAGGCATGTAATAATATGTGGCCCTGACGTAGGGTAAGCTCACAGCGAGCTGCAGAGGGGGCTGGCACGATGCCGTCTCCACGGGGCACTCACGCCCCCCGCTGCCGGGCCCTGTGGGGACGTGAGTGGGGCCATGGCTGGGACGCACCGGGGTGAGGATGCTGTAGTCGTAACAGTTCTGTCCGGAGCGTGCGACAAACATTGGATCTGTCTGTCGTAGACTACATGGCAACAGTAAGGTCCTTCCCTCCCGCGATGAACAAATCAGTGTCCATTTTCAGTGAATTCAGCTAAAAGGGCCGAGGGCCACTCACTGTGTTTCCCCACCTGCACGCTGAGGGGCGGCAAGAGGACGCAGGCAGGGGCGTGGTGACCACCCATGGGCCACAGCCCAGACCCGAAACCGAGTCAACGACGAAGTCCTCGAGATTCTCCCAAAAGGGAAGTTAAGCTCTTAAACCGGATGGGTCATGTGAGTTTAAGCACATGTTCACGACTTAAGGTTATAACTCTGCCTGGTCTTCCTGGACTTCCTGCGTCAGACACGCTCACGTTTAGAAGAGATGAGGACAGAGCCCAGGACAGAAATGGTCAGTCATCGTTGGGGTGTGACGGTGCTCACAGAGAGGCTATTGTGGAAACTCCGCTAAAACCAAAGAGCCTGTAAGACTCTAACCTCCAGATAACGTGCAAAACATGGCGAACACATCTTGGCATTGCGTTACTCTCACAGACGCAACACTATTGTTTATCGGCATCCTATTTTAGCCAACGTAATATTGTTATCGAAATTTAAGAATGCCAGTTTTGTTTTAATTCAAAGATATTTTAGCTCATTACTTCCTAAACTTGTTTATGCAACATATATTGATTCATATTGATTAGTTGGCAGGATCTGAAGAAGACATACTGACATAACGTGTAGCTTAGCCCTTAATAAATGCAGATCTCAATAGCGAGTCTATCCATACACACAAATTGCTAGAATCCAAAATACTGATATTCATTCATCCAGCACATGTTAAGCACCTTATATGTTCCACGCTTTATCGGGAGACACAGCAATAATAAAAATTGATTTTTTAAAAATGGACACTTTTTATTTAAAAAAACTATTAAAATTTGCATTTTAGTTATTTGAAATACATAATAAAAATGAATATAGAATACTTAGAATTTTTTCAAGATATCATTTCTCACAGATATAATCTGAAGTGGTAATACGATACTAATCAAAGAAAAAAGTTTTAATTTATTTTGTAGATATTAACAAAATCATTCTAAAATTTGTATGGACAGGCAAGTACCCAGAATAGCTAACACAGTATTGAAAAAGAACAAAATCAGAGAATTGACACTACCTGACTTCAAGGCCTACAATAGAGCCACAGCAGTTACGACAGTGGCGTGAAAACA
Organism: Mormoops blainvillei; assembly: GCA_004026545.1. NCBI lineage: Eukaryota > Metazoa > Chordata > Mammalia > Chiroptera > Mormoopidae > Mormoops > Mormoops blainvillei. The sequence goes on from PVJD01007392.1 coordinate 13,430, forward strand.
CTGACCAATAGATGAAGGACCAAAACAGAAAGCCTGGAAATAGAGCCACGCACATATGTGGTCAACTGACCGGTGACAAGCAGCAAAGTCGATACAACGGAGCAAAGACAGTCATTTCAACAAATAATGCTGTAACAACTGGACACGCCGACAGAAGGATCTGGACCTAGAGCTTACCTCTTTCACAAAGTTAACTCAAAAGCGAATCATAGAGCATGTAAAATACAAAACTACAAAGCTCCTACAAGATAATACAGGATCTTAGGTGGCCTTCGGTTTGGCGATGACACCTTAGATGTGACACCAAAAGCACAATCCATGGGGCAGGAACTTACAAGTTGGGGGTTTTTAATGAATTTGTGGGGGTGACATTGGTTAATAAGATCACATAGGTTTCAAGGGTGCGTTTCTATGACACATGATCTGTATGCTGTACTGAGTGCCCACCCCACAAGGTCAAATCGTCTCCGTCACCATGCGTTTGGCCCCCTCGACCCTTTACTGCCCCACTCCCTTCCCCCCGGCAACCGCCGCGCTGCCGTCTGTGTCTGGGGGTTTCAGTTTTATAGCCCACATATGAGTGAAATCTTATGGTTCTTAGCTTTTTCTGACTTATTTGGTGTAGCATGATATTTTTAAGGTCCATCCATGTTGTTACAAGTGGCAGTATTTCATCTTTTCTTATGGCTGAGTAATATTCCATTTTATATATATATATATGAATCACATGTTTATCCAATTCTCTGTTGAAGGGCGCCTTGGTTATCTTCAAGTGAGTTAGATTTTTTAATTAAAAAAACCTCTGTTCTGTAAAAGACACTTCAGGCTTTTCAAACACAGGCATGTAATATATGAGAAGACAAGCCACACACCGTGAAAAAAATTTTGTGAAATACATATCTGATAAAGGATTGGTACTCAAAATATTAAAAAAAAACAAAACAAAAAACCCTGTTAACAATATGAAAAAAAAATTGGCCAAAATACATGAAAAGATTCTTAACATTTTATGTCATTTGGAAAATACAAATTAAAACAATGAATTACCACCACATGCCTATTAGAATGAGCTAAAACCCACAACACTGATGACATCAAATGCCGGTGAGGACGCTGAGCCGCCGGCGCACCCGTTCGTTGCTGGCGAAACTAAAAACGGTGCGGCCACTTCGAAAGGCAATGGGGCGCGTTTTACAAAATGAAACACGCTGTATGATCCAGCCGTCACACTCCTTGGCATTCACGCAAATGAGCTGAAGACACGCCCGCACAGGAACCCGCACGGGGACGTGTGGAGCAGCTTTGCTCATCGCCGCCAGACTCGAAAGCGACCCAGACGCCCCGCGGCGGGCGAGTGGAGAAGCACGTTGCGGTGCCGTCCTGCAATGGACTCTTATTTGGCACTGAAAAGAAATGAGCTGTCAAGTCATGGAAAGAGCTGGAGAAACATGGAGAGCATGTCGCTGAGTGTAAGCAACGAACCTGAAAAAGCCACATCCCGCTGATCCCAGCTCTTTAATATTCCTGAAGAGGCAAATCAGGGAGACGGGAGAAAAGACGGAAGGTTTTCGGGGACTTGGAAAGGAGAGGGCAGGGGCTATGACTAGTGGGGGCACAGGTGGTCTTTAGCACAATGGACCTATTCAGTGTGATATGTTACCACGGTGGACACACGTCATCACACGTTGTAAACCCCGTGGAACGTTCAACGCGAAGAGCGAACCCAAATTCAAACCCTGGGCTTCAGATAATAACACTGTCAACGTCGCCTCATCAGCTCCAACAGACGCGCCCGATTAACACAGGCCGTTAGTAATAGGAAAAGCGGGGGCAGCCGGTGACGGGGCACCAAGGGACTCTCGACAATTTCTACCCACCTTTCCGTAAGCTCAAGGAAGTCTGCCAATTTTTAAAATAAGATTAAAAACAAGAGTGGTGCTGAAGAGGTGACGGTGTCTTGACCACTAGTAACTAAAATGAAACCAGGGACTCGTGAGGAGCAGCGATTTCCAGCGCCCGCAGCGCAAAGGTCGCTCAGGTCGGCTGGTCTCAGGGTGGCTGGTCTCGGAGCAGCGGTGGCACAGAGGGGGGCTGCAGGCCGGGAGGTCTGGGGAGGCCGGAGTGGGATTATCAGCCTGGGAGAGAAGAGGTTAAAGAGCTGGTCACAGCGTCTCATCCCAGGACTCCGAGTGGGAGTCCCACCCGGCCCGAAGTCCCGCCTCACTACGCCATTCAACCTTCTCGGCCAGCTGTCCTTTACCTAACAGGTAGCACGGTTAACCAACGTCCAGGTCTTTAGACTCTAGTCCAAGGCCAGCGGTGCTCACTGATTTTCTTGTGATGGCATCTCCATATATGGAGTTGAAGTTATTCAGCTTTATTGTAAGTTTACACCCTAAAAACTGGAGTGAGAGGCACTCCGTGTCCTCCAAGCCACGTACTGAATTAGAGGGTGTCCGTCCGGGAGGTGGTCAGTGTTGCATGGGCAACAGCATTTCTCGTGTTATTTAGGACTTTAAAAAAAAGGAAAGAAGGAAAAATGATAAAGCATGTAAAGCAGAGCATCACGGTTAGGTGTCACAGAAAAGAACCCGCAGGCCTTTGTCGTTTCATCCTGAAATAGCAGCAGGGATCTCTCCCGAGTGGGCACCGGGGCGATGCCGGCGGCTTCGGGCCGAGGCAGAGGGGAGGCCGGAGGAGCCCTGAGGAGTGGCGGGTGTCAGAGACCGTCAGAGAAAGGCGCTTCATTTCTGTGTGTGCGCACCACATACTGCAACAGAAAGCACACGTAGGTAAGTGCTGTCCACGGCCAATGCCCGGTCTGACCTCCGCTGTGGCTTGACCTTGCTCTCGCGGCTCTCGTCCAGGAGCGGGGCGCGGGGCGCTGCTAAAATTACATGGAGGCGGCGTCGCAGGCTTCCCTGTGCCGCAGGGCTCCTCCGGGAGCTTGTTAAAGGCTGACGGCCGGCCACTCCGGTGCCCCGTGTGCCTAATGGGTCCCTGGGTTCAGGATTTAAAAGCGGAGTAAAACAAGGTGCTGTTGCAGTGCTTAGCTGGCGCTGGGCAAAACAAAGAGGATGTTTCAAAACTTAGTGCCGGTCCTCGGAGGCCCAGGAGTGGCCGCCGCCCGCGAGCCGCGCAGGGCTCTCTCCCCGCTGCGGCGGAGCTGGTTTCGGTCAGGCCCACGGACACGCGTCCGGGGCACGCGCGGGGCTCGGCGCGCGCTCGGCGGCAGGGGCCGGCGTGTCCGTGGGTGGGTGCGTGTGTTGTCAGGGCTCCACGGGGCGTGGCGAGGGTGCTGCGACTTAACGAGCGGGCCCGGAAGAAAGGGACTTTATCCCTGTATTCCTAACAGCCGACCAAAGATGTGTTCTTTTAGCTTAACATGCGGTCGGCTTTCTGTTAGCTCCGCTGCTGCTGTCGCTGGTTTCCTGAAAGTGGCGAAGTAGCTTTTAGCTAACATGTCACAAGATGTTCTCAGAAACGTTGACACTCAGACTGATTACGTAGTTGAAAAGAAAACGTTTGTGTAAAACACAGCATGCCAAATAATTTTCAAACCGCTACGAAACAAGGTGAGTTGGTTCCCGTGTGGAATGTACGCATGTACTCATCTGCTGTTGCTTGGTGACATCCATTCATTAGATTTTACAAGAAAGTCCACCTGATGATGAGGCCTGTTCCAACCTCACCGGGTGCAGAAGGGCTCCCCTGCACCGTCCCCGGGGGGGCTGTGCGGATGGGGCGACCCTCGCCCACCTTCTCCCTGGCACCCCCTCCCCACGTTGAGGACGGAAGCGCTGGGAGCTCTGAGGGTGCAGTCCTTAGGAACGCGTGACACCAGCGTTTCTCCAGCAAGCCCTGTCCCTTAATGCCAGGCGTCTCGCATTAAGGTCGATTCTAATCCTCACTTCGACATGACCAAGTTGGCATTGCTAGAGCCATATAAATGAATAAACTAATGCTACGAAGCATCGTCCTGCTAAGTAAATTTAAAAATCTATCGGCTTTATTTAACGACTCGTGAACCGGGCAGCATCCGGTGTAGCTCCGAAGGACTATAAAAGGCGAGAAATTTCATCGTTAGAAGGCAGCAGGAACAAGGCAGTAGTTATACTAGGCAAAAAAACAAAAACCAAAACAACAAAAACATGCCAGTTACGGAAGGTCACTTCTCTGAGGGGACGTCGGGGTCTGTCAGGCAGACATCCAACCAGCGCAGATCAGCCCAGTCTCGACTGGCTGAAGATCCCGCTTCTGGGAGAGCCAGGCCATCATTAAGTCTCAGTCTGGCGTGGCAGAGCTTAGCATGAGTCACTCCATTTGGGGCCTGTTGTCTCGTTTTTAATAGTAATATTCAGAAAACATAAGGAGATTGCCTGAGCGTTCCTCTGGGCTGCGTTGAATTAAACCGACGGGGGGACGGCTCCGCCAGCGAACACAGCTGACGAAGCCAGACTGCTGTCCCAGAGGTCCGTGCGTCTCACGTGCGGTTGGGAGAGACTTCAATCCAGCGTTTGCGTACTTGAAAACCTAACCAAGCCAAACGTGTGCATCCTCAAATTCTGACAGTGGGTTTAAAAACGTCGTGGGCTTTTCCCTAAACAGTAAGAATCTGTACAATCACTATTAATTCTTGGTTTCCCTAAGGAGCAACCCGCTAAGTTCTTCCCTAAGTTCTAGGGAAGGACATCAGCGCAGAGCCGGGTTAGGGCTCCACGCAAAGGCCCGGAAGGGGGGCGCGCCCTCCCGCAGGCGGGCGAGCGCGGCACAAAGCCCTCGCCGTGCGCCTGAGGGGGCGCTGGAAGCCGGTCTATTCTAGGATGCACGCAACTGAAGCAGACAATAAACTTTCATATTTCCATGACTTTTTCTCTCTCTGTTTTGTAAATGGGTCGCAATTTTGACGGAATTAACCTCTTCCTTCAGGCTGATATTATTCTCTAATTGCTGTCCTGTGTCTTTATTTCTCATGCATATGTAACTTCTGGAGTCTTCCTTTCATCGTCTGTTTGTTTCCTCTTGACAGTTTATAGATTTAATGGAAACCTATCCATCTAATAAGAATATTAATGTAATGAGTGAAAGCAGCAATTTCATTTTATGTCACAGAGTTTGTCTTGTCTCTCATTTAATCAGATATAAATTAACTTGTTCATGAGGTAACATCAAATTTATGTCTGGTATTCTGCTTCCTAATTTAAGAAGCTGCAGACTAAATGACATACATATTTGGAAAAATGCATGAAATCTAATGCCTGAAAGCATTGGAATACTTATAAAGGAAACATTTCAAAAAGAGGCAGGGATGTCAGATTATGCCCGAAAAAGTTCCCTCATCACACACAGAGCTGTTCTGTGTTCGTGCCCAATGAATCAATATGAAATGATGTTTCCTTCAGACTTCAAAGTTTGCTATTTCTTAATTTCATTTTTAGGGAGAAATACAATAGGAATGATACCTGGCCTGCACGTTTCGATGCCCTAGGAATGGCATGAAGTATGAGGCTGAAGCCACGGCCCTCTGCGAGGCACAGCGCGGGCCCCGGGGCCAGGCCCTCGTTGCCTGGTGGCCCGTGGCCCAGGCAGCTGGGGCGGGTTGGGGGTGGGATGCCAGCTGGACTCACTGAGCTCCCCCCGCCCACTCTCGGGTCCTCATCAAGCTGCCCTCTAGAGGCTGGGAGCCAAATATTGGGAAATTATCCTCATCAAAAGTTAGGCCAGCTTAAACTGATATATGGGTAGCAAAGTCCAGAGAACCCTATTACTCTAACCCTTACATTCCCCGAAAGTATAGCCCAGCGAAAACAGCCAGTAGTTTCACGATAACCATGTGTTGCCTGATGGGTGCCAGCTACATCGGGGGGCTCGCCTTGCCAGTTATATACATGCCTAATCACTGGGTTGTTCCCCTGAAATTAATACAGTATTACATGTCAATGGTAACTAAAAAATTGAAAAATTATTTTAAAAAATCCTTACATTCTCCTAACCTTGGGAGGTCGAGTTTAAGTGCACTGTCGACTACTGAGACGCCGGAGACGGGACCCTCAGAGCCGCGCCTGATGCCTCAGGGCGCGGAGCGCAGCCCTGCACAGCACCCCCTTTCCCGTGCGCGCGGTCCTTGGTCGGTTATAACTGCCCCTGACCCCGTTTCGGCGCCCCTGCTTCACCCTTTGATGTCTAGCTCCAAAACCCTTGGTCACCATCCAAGGCGGTGTGACTGCCCCTCCGTTTTATGGTTGCTCAGTGGTCACTACAACATTTCCAGTGAACGCCGACAGGGACCAGGCCCCCCATCTTACCCGTCTCAGCACCTCTCAAAGCGCGGCACAGGGCCCGGTACAGGGAAGCCATCAGCTCGCCTTTCAGCAGAGAAGGGTCTGAAAGCCGATTCCGAAGTTTGTCCGTCCAGGATTGAGTGGAGCTGGCCGTTATATTAATATTTAAAGGAGTTTCTTCTGTAAACAACACAATTCTGAGGAAAATCAAGAGGCATAGCTACTTTTTTCTTTCTTGTCCTGAAATAAGAGAAAGAGGTTTAAAAATTCACTTCTGGTGACAAAATAATTAGGAGGGTTGATGCCATTTTATTTTGTTTTATGGTTTAAGCCGTTTAAGCCCAATTTAGACAGAGAAGTCTCTAAGGAAAGCACGTCTTCATTACCTCTGTCTGACAAGATGGGTTTTATTTCTCCTCTTTGAAGCTTCTGCCGCCGATGGCTCACGCAGGCCGTTCTGTGACGGATTAGGGTGACGAGGTCTGTCACCGGAGGCAGTTTTAGACTTAATGCCCCTTCACAAAGGGAAAGGAAAATAAACCCTCCCTTTTCAGCCAGGCAGGTTGTTAAATTTGCCACAAATGAAAATCTGAACTTCCTGGGGAGGAGTCATTTATTTGTTTGTAAGGACAAAAAGGAAAAAAGAAATAGTATGACATTTCTGAAACAACATCCATGTTAAAAAAAAAAAAAAAGAACCAAAAAAATACCACTGCCTTGGGGAAATAAAGCATTAAATATTTTAAAACTTCTCTTAGGTGCACACACACACTTCTTTCTGGACCAGAATATATATAAAGACGCTAGAAGAAAATCTCTTTATTTTAGGCTTCGTTCCATGGAACTTTAATTCTGGAATTAAATCTCAGACCCGAAGGCCAGATCAAGTTGTTAAGGCCATGGCTTACTGCTCCCCCGGGCCCCCCGCGCTGCAGAGATCTGCACCCCTGCAGCAGAAACCTCGTTACCTCTCAAAAAATTGCCGGAAGCCTGGCCTATGTGCTCGGCTGCTATCACAAAGCCATCTCTGCTGTCCCCCTGAGAGAAGCCTAGCGTGTTACCAAGGGAACCAGTTTTGAAATTGGGCAGATTCAGGTTCAACTAACAGTTTCAAAACATGAAGTGTGTGGAGTTACAAATTGGCTTCATTGTAGCCTACCTCACAGGGAGATTATGATGACAAAGAGAGATGACAGACGGGAAGGAGACAGGCACTTAGTCATTTCCTCCCCATTAAACATTGACAATCAATAGCGTTTCCAAAAACGGGGACAATTTTGCAAGTAAAAACCCAAGCAACTTTTCAGAAGGAAATTAGTGAGATCGCTAAATGCCTAGACCCCCAGCCCCTGAGGGGCCGCCGTCCCTCGTCCGGGACGTCTACGGAAACACACGCAAACTCGCACAAACACGGGGCATCTTGCTAAGGGGAAAACAAAACTTTGCTTACAGGGAAGCTGTGCTTCATCTCACAAATGCATACGCACAGGAGCTATGAGACCACTTCGCTCCTTTGGGGGAATGATTTCTGACCGTAAGCTCTCAGAATGTTTGCTGATTCGTAAACCAAGTGACCTGCATAACTCTGAGTTTGCAAATGGAGCTCGGCATTGCCTCTCTGCGGTCGCCTTTCCACGTGTAGCCGACAAATAAAATCCACTAGTTTCGATATATTTTAATTTCAGTGCAGTTCACTGTACTTTTTAAATTTCCCTTTAGATTTCTTTGACACAATAATTATTTAGAAGTGTTTTTTTTCTTTTTGTTTTCGTTTTGTTTTGTTTTGTTTCGTTTTGTTTTAGTGGCCCAGTGTATACTCTATTCAGCTGAATGTTCCATAGGGTTTGGGGAAAAGTGCGCCCTGCCATTGTCGCTGGCGTTGTGAGCACGTGCATCGCATCCTGCTGGTTAATCGTGCTGTTCGGATCCCCGTCTCCCTGCCGATTTTCCGTCTCACCTCCCATGAGTGGCTGAGAGCGGATTCCTGAGGTATTCAACTATGGCTGTAAATTTATTTAGTTATCCTCTTGAGCCCATCAGTTTTTGCATCTCCTTTGCAGCTCTGAGGTTCGATGCACATACATTTATAATCAGGATGTCTTCCTGATGGACTGTTTCATTTTTATGCAATATCTCTCTTGGCCTCTAGCAATTTTCTTTACTCTTAAGTCTGCTGTATCAGACGTTAATACACCCTGTACTGCTTTTACGTCATTCATTTTGGTATGGTATATTGTTCTTCTTTTTTCTACTTTCAGTCTTTTCAATCTACCCATGCCATAAAATTTGACTTTAGTTTCTTGTATAAAGCAACAATTTGGGCGATCCATATTGGCTTTTCCATCTCTGTCTTTTAACTGGTACGTCACAAAAATCCAGGTAATTATGGGCACGTTATTTCTGAAGCCTGCCATTTTATTGTTTGTTTTCTGCGTGTCTTCTGGTCCTTGTTCCTGGCTGTGGGTTACTCAGCATCGCGCAAGGTCCCCCTGACATTTTTGATGTATTTCTTTGTGTGTATTTTAATGGCTTACCTGAGGATTACGTGACATGACTGTGGCCTATCACAGCGTCCTGGTGTCAACACCCTACTGCCCTGAGTTCACCGTGAAACCCGCACCCCTGGAGGTCCCTCTTTCCCCCCACTTTTAAGTGCCATTGTCTTGAGTGTCACCTATTGCTAATGATTTTGTTTCAGCCATTGGTATTATTTATAAATAGATGAGTTACAAGATGATCTATTGATTGCATCCATGTGTCTGCTTGTTATGTTGTTCTTTCTTAATACTCCAAGAATTTCTTTTAATCGTTCACTTGCTTTCTGGAAAACTTCCTCCACTAATCTTTAAGGGTAGGTCTACTGGTGACACTTGTTTCTTTCATCCGATGATGCTTTATTTCCCTTTATTCTTGAAGCGCTGTTTTGTGAGATGCGGAATTTCCAGTAAACAATTTCTTCATCACTTAAAATGTGCGTCGCTCCTTTCTGGCCGCCACGGGTTCAGACGAGACGTGAGCTGTCGCTGGAATTGTTCTTCCTCCGCAGGGAGTTCAGCCTTTCTCTCAGGCTGCCTTCAAGATTTTCACTTTTGATTTAGTTTTCACAGATTTAATAACAAGGTTTCTTGGTGTGGATTTCTTTGGTCTAATACCGTTTGAAGCTTGCTGAGCCCCCGTAATCCCTAGCTATAAAAATCTTTTGTCATACTGGCAAGTCCTCGGCCATTATTCTTCAGACTCTCTTTAAGCTCCACTCTATCGTCACACCTTCTGAGAGTGTGACACTGAGGATGAAAACTTTGATGTTTTCACACAGACCCCTGAGGATCTGTGTATGTGCTTCGACTCTATGTTCTCTCTCTTGTTCAGGTTGGGTGGACCCTTTTGCTCAGCCTTTCAGTTCGCTGGCGCTATCTTCTGCCATTCCCTCTCCTCTATCGAGCCCATCCTGTGAGATTGTTAAACTGCTGTTATTGTGATTTTCGGTTTCCCAGTTTCCATTTGTTTTTTCCTTGTAATTGTTTTTTCTTTGTTGATATCTTATTATTTTCTAGAGAAGTAAATTTGGGAAATTCTTCACCATTTTTTCAAACATTTGTCTCCTTTCTCCTTTGAGAACTCAAATTACAAATATATGTGGCTTTTTGTATTATACTACAATTTAATGGTATGTTGGGGATTTTCCATTTCTTTTTACACTCTGCATTTTTGGGGGGCCTGGTTTCTATTGCTGTGTCTTCAAGTTCACTCATCTTGAAGTTCAGTATTAACTAATAACTAATAATAACTTTTTAATGTCTTGCTCTGCTTGGGATGGCATCTGTGTCGTTGGCGGGTTAGGGTCAATGTGCTGCTTCCTTTATCATAGTTCACATTGCTCTGCATTGTAAGAGCCCAGCAATTGTTTCTTGGCTGGCAGATGCTGGGACTCTCACCTTGTGCGATAGCAGTTTTTTTTTTTTGTTTTGTTTTGTTTTTGCAGTTCTATAAATGTTATTGAATTTATTTTGGACTCATTTAACTTACCTGTGTATAGTTTCATCATCTTGATATTTGCTTTCAAGCTTTGCTCGGGCATGGCAGCGCAGTGTTTAGTTTGGGACTAGTTGTAACCTGCTGTCGGAGCAGCACCCTTCTTAGCAGTCTTGTGACGTCACTGAGCATTCTTCTCTTTCATCCATCAGCTGGCCCTTTTCTTGGACTTGGGTCATTCTTTCATGCCTCCTTGCTAGTGCGAACACTACACGCCCCTGGCCCTCTGTGAGCTCTGCGTGTCTGTCCGTGACTTACGGCGCCTCATTAGCAGACCCCAGCTGGGGTTTTGTGGGACCTTTTTAGCGGTATATCCGCTGGTTTCTTCCTGCATCGGCTAAAAACTTGCGAACAGCCCCGGGCAGCTCTCCGAGGCACCCCCTGCCTTGGTAGGTTTCCTCGGCCCAGCACTCCGCTACGAACTCCGCCCCTGGCCCTCACCGGGCCTGCAGCTCCACCACCTCACATTAAAGTGTCTGCTTTACTCTGCCTGGCATCCCCTCTCTGGGAGGCGGCCTGGAAATGCTCCCCTTCGCGAAGCTGGGGCCATACAGGGCTTTCTTCACGTGTTTTCTCAGTTCTCAAAGATCAGTGTCTTATTCTGTCTGACGCTCAGTGTCTGACGACCAGTGCTTCAGATGGCCTCAGCGGTGTCACCGTTACTGCTGTTTGTACCCTCAAGTTTTTATAAATTGCATTCACGATTATTTTGATGCTCCTATTGTCCAGTATCGTCCAGTGAAGTTTCTCACGTAGACAACAATGTTGTTTTGGCCAACACTGTGTCCGACAGCCATGTAGGCCTCCGGGAGACCCTGTGTCACACTGGTCACCAGTCATTCCTCGGGTGCTGTGAATTCTGAGTCAGAACTTCACGAGCTCTGAACAAATCTGTTATTTTAGGGAGGCATTACCTGGAGGAATTCACTTACATATCTGAGTTTAAACTTCATTTTGAGTGGAACAAGTAGCAGACCTCCTATATTTCTGTATCGGTGTGATAACAAAATGAAATATTATGTGTAGTGCGTCTTGGGAGAAATTCTGCTATTTAATACATATTTAAAATCCATTATATTATTTTACATTTTCTCTCTCAGAGATAAGGATATCTTTCACTAATTACAAAGATATACATGGGTTTTCTTGCCACTAGAGTTTTAATTGTCCTGTCACGTTGGTAATGAGTTATAAAAATGGTATTTTTAGCTTACCTACAGATACGCTCTCAGGTGCCCACATCTTACCCTTTCTCTTTGGGAATTCAGATACGGAGGTGCTGACGGATGGTGCCTGCGTTTGCTAAACATAATGCGCCATTAATCTCGGAGTCTTCTGGGTTCCTAGCGTGTTGTCAATACATCAAACTCTCACATCCATCTGCCCATCGGAACACATTACACACTTCTCAGCACTTGAGACAGAAAACCAATATCAAGTGGCAGGGGATCAGGACGTCTTTCATGTCTGACACAATCCTTTCTCTGCCACTTAATTATGTTAAGAATCTCTTCTATGCCTTTGTTGGGGCTTAATAAGTGGAAAAAATCATTAATAAATGATATACAGTCCATCTATTGTTTATTTCTTTGATTTTCAAAATAATGAACAAAGTTCACTCACTCAAAGCCGTTTTCATAGTGGAAAATTATTATCCATTATGTCTGTTCTTGGCTTTTTTGAATTTCTGTTTAAAGCTCCAAAGAGTGACTAGACAAAAAGAAAAGAGAAATAATGAAGAAAGAGAGGAAGGAAGGAAGGACAGGAGGGAGGGAGGGAAGGAGGGGAGAAGGATAGCTCACTGGCCTCAGTTGGCAAAGATTCCAGTTCAACTCTTGGTTACCCAGCTGTGTGAATTTTGCAAAGTAGCAGGAGGGTTGTGATAAAGACAACAAAGCAACTGGTTTGAGATCGTACATGCTTCATAACAAACCATGAGAGTATAGCAATAGACGAATTTCCCCTTTATGTTTCCCTTTATCCACATCTTCCCAGCCTTAATCAAACACTCTCGATGACATTCCAAATAGATTCATAATAATAAGGTATTTGCACAGTGGCGCCCAAACCTTGCGGCATGCCGTACAGCAGCTGAGGGGAGGTGACTGAGGACCCAGACAGCGAGGGCAGGTTGGCACCTGGGGACGGCTGGGAGGGGAGGACGAGGGCGTTATAAGGCCTGTGCTGTTGTTTTGCCCGTTTACACATGAAACGATGTGTGCGCAGAGCCTCAAAACAGGACAAGACGGTAGAGAATCGGTGATGTCTATTCACCCTCAGGAATAAACACCCTGGAGACAATGAAAGAGCAACCGGACCAGGACGTTCGGAGATGACGGGAAGAGGATCGGCTGGGTTGGGACCCGGGGGATGGCGAAACAGAAGAGCAACTCAGTGTTTTATGTCCAACCCAAGAGAGGAGGCCACACCCAGTGCGTCCTGACCTGCGCCACAGCGGAAGAAGGTGGCCCAGGTCGCGTCACCCCTCGTCTGAACCTAAAGTGAGTCCCACCGACAACCTCAGGGAAGCCTGAAGCCACACTGAGAAGAGGACAGGGCAGGAGCTCGTCCAGAAGGAGAGGGCAGCGGAGAATTTCCCCCCGGGGCCCAGCCCCACCTCCCCATCCGGTGGCTCCGAGCGCCACAGCAGCGCCAGCAGGAGGGACCCGCCACTGTCACAAAGAAGGACTCAAGCATGGCGACAGGGACTACCCGGAGTGAAATGCAGAATGAAAACAATTGGATCAAACGAACAGAACATTATTAAACACTGGGACAGTTGGCAGGGACAACCGAGTTTGTAACTAGAGTTCTTACAAGGGGAGGGTGCCAGTGTTAGACGAAAACGTGGCTGAAATTTTTCCAAATTTTTCAAAAACTAAACGTCAGGGACAGGAAGCATGCGTAAAAAATGACACCAAATCACACTGGAATCCAGTTGCTTAAAACCCATGATAAAAACAAAATTTAAAAGCAGTCAGAGAAAGAAGGGACACTCAGCTCAGAGGTACAAAGATTAGAATAAAAGTTACCTCATCACAAGCAATCCACGTCCGAAGACAAGTGGGACGTTTTCAAAACATAGAAAGAAAAATAACTGTCATGTGAGAATTCTATACCCAGTCACAGGCATTTCAAACAGGAAGGGGAGGCAGAGGTTTATTTAGATCTACAGAAGCTTCGATTCCCTCACCAGCTCCCTGTGCTGAAGTCAGTATTACAGGAAGTCCTCGAGCACAGAACTGTTACCCCACAGAAATCTGGACTTAAACAGAGTAAGTAACACTAGAAATGGTAATTATACGGGTAAATAAAATAAGGTGCTTCTGACTTTTAAACTCTTTTTCAACTATAACCAGTTATTTAAAGGGAATAGAATAGCGATGTATTCTGAGATCTATGACATACATGGAACGAACGCTCACGAAACGCCAATGCAGGTTCGTGGGGAGGAGACACAGACACGTTGCGCTGTCCGTACACGATACACAAGGAGGTGTGCTGCTGCTTGAAAGTGCACTGGGGTTAACTTAGACACGTGTCCGTAAACCCTAAGGTGACCACTGAAACGCCTCATCTCTGTCTGGAGGCCTCAGAAAAGCCAGCGTCAGGAGGACAACAGTGTAGTGGCTACCAGAGGGAACGGGGCGGGGGGGTTGAAGAGGGAACGGGGGGATAAATGGCGATGGAAGATTTGTCTTGGGGTGAGGAACACACAATACAGCATACAGATGTCGTATTATGGAATCACACACGTGAAACCTATATAATTGTATTACCCAAAGTCACCCCAATAAATTCAATAAAAAGTTTTTTCAAAAAGAGGCAGACATCATTCCTGGGGCAGCGGCCACTGCTCTGCCTCCCTCAGTGAGAGTCACATAGGACCCCTGAAACGCTGCGGTCTCCTATGAGTGTCATTGGGGGTGCAGTCAGGCCCGACGCATGGCATCCTTTGTCTCACCCATGCCAGTGGCAGACGGGCGGGCCTTCCTTCCTTTGTGGGCCCTGCTCGCCACTGGACTCCGTGTTTCACCTCTTCTGACGCCTCCTCTGAGTCCATACATCTAAGACCTTCCCGCAGGGCACGCCAGCGCTTTTCCTGAGCAACCTGGGAAATGCCCGGCATTTGCAGTCTGCTTTGAACGTTGCTTTGACCTCCTAGCTCCAAGTGAATCTTGCCCCTATCATTCTGCTCTTATTTTTCCTATTAAGAAAAAAAGAGATCCTTTCTTGATCCCATTTCCATGTGCTGCAGCTCTGTTTTCATTTGCTTCATAGCAAAACTCATGCACAAAGTCGCCCCTCTAATGGAAGTCCTCAATTTTTTCTCCTCCAATTTTTATTTGAGCAAACTCAGAGTCTTATCTCCATCACTCCACAAGTCATGGTTTTATTAGTTATAAAATGATACCGTATTTATTGTCCACTATGTCAGTTCTTGGTTGGCACATTTGGACAGATGCGATCACTCCTTTCTCCGGCAAATAGTTTATTCGTTCTTGATGGACGACAGCATACAATCTGCTCTTCTCTCCCCCTTCTTGGGAAGTCACTAGCCTCTCTGTCACTCACTGTTCCTCATCTCTAGATGCTAGAACCGTAAATGCCACCCAGGCCAGTCCTTGAATTGCACCTGATCCCACCTACAGTCTTCCCCTTGTGACCATGTCCATCTAGATGCTGATGCCCCTAAAACTGACATTTCTGGCTCTGAGCTCGACCTTGAACTTCCCAAATCCTGCTGCCAGACTGACAACTCTCAGTAGGAGTCTTATCAGAGTTTCAAATCTAAAATGTCCACCAGCGAGCTCCTGACGTCACCCTCCAACCTCTTCCCACCATCCGTGGATGGCAAGTCCATGTTTATAGTTACTCAGTGTGAAACTGACTTTCTGTTTCTAGCATCACATCAGGACCATCAGAAAATCTAGTTCATTCTAATTTCAAAGACCTAGAGAACCCACGCATTCAAGCTCACCCCTCACTTCCTTCGCCCAAATCACCTTAAAACCTCTGCCTTAATTCCAGGCATCCAGTTGTCTCGCTGGTCCCAGCTCACCCTGGGTGCTCACCCTGGGCACACGCTCTCTTTCCAAGAGAACACCAACGTCTAGGTGCAAAGTTCTGGGAAAAACTACATTTCTATTCTCCCCAAAGACGGGAAAAATCTCAATATTACATAAGCGTTGCCTATTTGAGATCTGGCTTGTTAAAACCAAATCACAAAAAAATAAGCCGTAATGACTCTAAGATGAAAGAAAACACAATTTTCTTTGAATTTCATTTGCCCTGGGTTAGCTCAGCCTTCTTGAAGTACTTGTAGCAGCTGGAACGTTATTGCACTGAATTATTTAATAAAGTCACTTACTTTATTGGAGACCATGTTCATTTGAACAAAAGCACTGTGATTTTTTTTTTGTTATTTCCCCAGTGCCTAGCAAGTAACTGATACACAAAGTGCATAACAAATATTAGTGGAACTGAGCTGTATTTAATAAATATTGCCAATTGCAGAGGCAGGGACACTGCCCAGGAGCTGCTGTGGCCACTTTGGAACAGGCTCCGTGGCGGAGCTTTCGGAAGCTTTGCAAAGTTAACTTTGCCAACCCAATTATTTTTGCAGAGACTGTTCATTTTTTTTTTTTACAGAATATAAATTATTCCCTCTAACACACAATGAAAGCAGAAATAAGAATTTCACTTTAAAAAAGGGGTCAGGTCAATTATGTAAAGTCCAATTCAAAGTATAACCTTCAGCCTTTGCCAGAAACAGTTTGGGCTCTAATCCCACAAAGAAAAAGCAGGTAAGTAAGGCCATCGAACAGCTTTTGAAGGTGAAAGGGGATTTTCTAGTGAAAGATATGCAAATTGACAGGCATATTTACAAGTCTAAAACAAACTTCAAAGATCCAAGATCATCCCTCACATACAAAATTCCAAAGGAAAAATAAATACCTGATGATTAAAAAAAAAGAATAAAAGGAGTATGTTATTTTGGGGCCTGACGCTAAGACATACTTAGGAACAAAGAAAAAACTGATTATTTTGAGATTTCAATAGTAAGAGAGGAGAACTTAGTGTGAAACATCGCGGCCAAGAGGAAAAGCACTTTTGTGAGAAATCTTTCTTTTAAGCTTCTAAAATCTTACTGAACTTGCCTTAAAATCTTCACACATTATTAAAACTTTGGAGAAAAGCTATCTCATTATTCCCAGAGGTTCACCTAAGAAAATAACTTCAGGCCTGACTTCAAAAATTTATCAGAGAGTGATGCTGGCAAAAAATGGAAGAGGAAGAAACACCATTAGTGTGTCTCTCCACAAAAAAAAAAGAAACAAAAGGAAAAAAAAGAAAAGATAAGAAAAACTGTTAAAATTGGCATTTGCTCAATTCTGTAAACTAACTATTATCTTATACTAATTCAGAAAACAATGAACAAGGACCCAACAAAAGCCTGCAATTCCTGGAAACCCTCGTTGGGTTTTGCTCGCCCATCCAGGGCGTAGCTGCCTGGAGGACCCGCTCCCAGGGCGCGCGGTCACCTCATCCTGCTCGGCAGTGCCCGGCCACCGCCCAGGGGAGGTGTGTTGGAAACATATCAACACATGTGTCAGCAAATATATCAGTCGTTGCTGCCTGGACCCATAAATAACCGTTGGGGGAAACCATTTTACCGAAAAGCGGAGAAGGTGAGGCTGAAGAATGAGGTCCTTCAAGGACTGAGAGCGTGGAAGGGGCCCCAGGTGTCCCTAGCCACCTGGAGCCATCCTGCGCCCAGGTCTGCGTGCAGGGCGGGGCGGCAGGGAAGGCCCCACGCGCAGCCTCCGCAGGACCTTCAGGCGCCGTTTTAATGTGAGTCTTCTTTGGAGGCACGTCAGCTTAAACCTTTTCCCCTTTATTTAGTTGTGTTGTTTGACTTCCGTTGTGGAGTTTTAAGAGTTTTTAAATATATGTTGGTTCCTAGACACTTAGTTACGCGATTCGAAAACACCTTCTTCCATTCTGCGTTGTCTTTTCACTTTCCTGACACAATAACCGTCAATGACAAAATTATTAAAAATGGCCACGGTTAAAGAACTAAGGAGAGTTGATTATAACACACTTAACAAAGGAATTTGGTTATTTCTGTGACATTTATTTTAAATAGTAACTGGAATCGTGACTGAGAGCATTGTGCCATATCAAAGTTTTAGGAATTTCACACAATTTCTGAACACACTTCTACTAATAACTCCCGTACGAATATAATCTGAAGAAAGCTTAGCTTCACCACTTCTTTGACAATGGAGTTAAGATACCAAACAAGCCTAATTAGCTCAATCTCTTCCTTTGATAGGGAGAGAAAACAAATCTTTTAAGATGTTCAAGGGAACCTCCAGGAGTATCCCAAGTCACTTCAAGGGTCAGAAATAATTTATTCAGAATTTGACTTGGGGGAGTAAGTTTGTCGGAAATATAAAAATTTGGCTGGGATCACAGATCTTTATGAAATAATGCTTAATTAACTAAGGGAAATGAAAATAAAAAAGTTTTATGGCAAACTCAGAAGATTATGTACTTTTGAAAAAACTTAGCTATGTTAACAGAGAAGACTGACTCCTCACGGAACCGAAGGCCCTATAGAGAAGCCAGGCAGCAGAATAGGAGATGATTTTGATGAAACACTGAATCTTCACCTTCTAGGCAGATTACTTACGAGGCAAAAAAAAAAAAACCTTTCACAATCTTATCACAAAGACACCAACGGTCCAGGAAAACTTTATCCTATTCACAGATGAAAAAATTAAGTTTTAGTTTTATGTAAGTACACCCTTGATATTAAAGCTTATTTTTCTCTAAGCCAATTAAACAGAGCTCTTTTACAAATTAATTTTGGCTTGCCCTTCAGGGATCGACAAACATCACATACCCGTAACATACTCTAGACGTTCACAGACTAACCGGCTGTTCGTGTAGACAGCCAGCGACCAGCAGGCCGAGTCCGGGTCCTCCCCAGGGGGAGGAACCAAAGGGTAATTGTGCAGAAGCGTGTCACTGGGCCCTGTGATATTGGGATGGGAACAAATACACACATTAATCAAAAAAAGAAGCAATTTTCTAAGTCAGGGAAACAAATTAGGAACTTAGAAAGTGAAAACAATTCAGTTGTTGCTCCAGACCAATATGTGAATCTTAGATCAAAAAAACCTCCTTTAAAAAAAAAATTAAGGAATTCAGTAATGAGAGAAAAACTCTGCAGGCGTATTTCTTAAGCTTGAGCAAGTTGGGGCTGACCCACTGCACATAGTTTACGCAAATTCGGTTCCAACATTTGGAAAGTGTGAAGCAGGAAGTCAGATAAATTGTGACATAGAACGTATTATAACAGCAGCTGCTCTTCTTGTCAACTGATTTGTGGTCCTATCTGGTTTAGATTGTGCCACCAGTAACTATTCCACTCTTAAAAGAACAAATACAACATAGGCACGAAGGTCATTAATTTTTTTCCCACGGGGGGCATACAAGATTTGGTGGCTGCTGTCACAAACACTGGCATGTGGGAGCAGCTGGGGAATTAGGTGGTAGGTCGAGGCTGGGAAGGTTCCGAGAGCTTGATGAAACGTACCTCAGGCAGCCTGCAGGGGGCTGTCAGCAGAACTCTGAATGTTACAGGTCCTGCCGTGAGAGCGAAGACGGAAACAAAAACGTGGTATTGGGAACTGGTGGAGAAGTGATTCTTGTTACAAAATTACTGAGGAATTGGCTGCGTCATATCCTAGTGTTTGAGGGAAAGTAGAACAAGTAAATGATAAACTTGGATATTTAGTGAAGAGATGTCTAAGCAACCTGTTACACATGCTGCCGAGTTCCTCCTTGCTGATTATAATAAAAGGCAGGGGAGAGAAATCGGTTGAAGAAGAGACGGCTAGGCAAGGAGAAATGGGCTCTTTGAGATTTGCAAAGAAGGCCAAGGATGAGGGTGGGCAACCACTCACTAAAGAGATTATCTGGAGACATGAGGATCCAATCAACCTTCTCCACAGAAGCCAGACACAGAGATGCAGTTCCCCAGGAAATACTCAGTCTCCTCCTCCAATGGCTTGGACCCCCTTGGAGTGGCAGAAGAAGTCGACAGGATTTTTTAGAATATTGTAGCATCAATAATGCTGAAAACCTGCCTGGACAAAAAGGAGCAAGCTGAAGGAAAAATGTGCCATGGATGGGCACTGTCACAGATGAGGAGGCCTGTGGAGCTACCACGGTCACCTGGGGCTGAGGGCACAGGTGAGGGGGTACAACCACGACCCCAGCAGGCCTTGAGGATGTAGCCTTCACCTCACAGGCTTGGAGACAAAACCTGGAGCCAAAGAGTATTGTTCCCAGAACGTAAACGCTAATGGAATTTGCGCTGTGATGTTTTGGACTTGCTTTTTCCTACAACTCTTTTCTTCCTCCTGATCTCTCCCTCTTGAGTGGAAATGTCTGCCCTATGACTGACCCACTGTAACAGAATGCAGGTCCGGTTGCCTGCTGCAATGAAGGCCAAACTCGTGAGACAGGTGCTGGTGGGAAGGAAAGTGATTTATTTAGATGCCAGTGACTTGAGAAGATGGGAGACTCCTGTCCCAAAGCCCATCTCCATGTCTCAGTGCAGGGAGGGGTTTTTATGGGAGGTGGTGGTGAAAACTTCTCCATGTGCAGACGAGCGCAGTCCATCTTGATAAGGACCTCGGAACCGGTCAAGCGATGGTCTGGTGTGCACCAGCCTGGTTTTCATCACCTTAGTTCTATGTGATCCTGGTTCTATGGTTAAAGGTCAGCAAATCTCCTGGAGCTGGGATGCCTGAAGTCCAGGGTCTGTATATTTTAAAGTTAGTTCCTAGGATTCTTATACAAATATGCTGTTCAGTCACAAGCTACATATCAGTCAGAGTTAGCACTTACAGATACAACATCAAAGGAACGGTGGGGTGGGTTCTGGTTCCCCAGAGTTATGCCACCACTGCATTTGGGAAGCAGATAACCTGTCATCTGCTCACAAGTCCACAGCCGGAGAGAAATTCAGGATGAATCACACCTCAGGTCTCACTCATACATAATTTCAGTGACATTTACATGAGATTTGGGACTCAGAGTTAATGCTGGAATGAATTGAAACTTTTGGGACTGATTGGATGGGAAGAGTGTGTTTGCATATGAGAAAGACAAATTTGGGGGCCCTAGGGAAGAGTGTTGTGGGTAGTATTTTGTCCCCAAAAATTCACGTGTTGGAGTCTTGACCACCAGCATCTGAAGGCTCAGAATATGACCTTGTATGGAAATAGGTCCTTTGCCGATGTAATTAGTTAGGCTGGGATGAGTCACATGGGAGCAGCCTAATGCAGCCTGACCACAGTTCTCATAAATAAGGGGGGTTTGAACACAGACGTGCACACACAGAGGGCACCCGCTGAAGATGAAGGCTGAAATTAGGCTTCTAGAAATCAAGAAACCCCAAAGATTCCCAGGCAATCCCCAGCAGTTGAGAGAGAGGCACGGAACATCCTTCTTCACAGCCCTCGGAGGAAGCCCATCTGCTACCACCTTGACCCCAGACTTCTGTGTCTGGAACAGAGACAGCAAATTTCTAGCTCTTCACTCACCCAGTCTGTGCTATGACGTTACGGCAGCACCAACAAATCAATGCAGGTGACGACAGGGCAGGAAGGGAATGTGACATACCTGCCGTGTGCACGAGCACACAGCCTGCAATTGGGTGGTTGCTGGTTCAGACAGCCTATGATCATAGACTGTTTTGAAAGCTGTTTTATCACAGGGTTTCTTTCCTTGGACTCTGATTTATTTCTGATCTGTTTATATAGTATGTGAATTAATATTCTGATTTCATCAACATTTCACACTTTAAGGAAGAGGAGGTCGCTTTGTAGTGTGATAATTTATATCACACACTGTGCATGTTTGAGTTTGCACCAGCTGTCCCTCTGGGTGACTCAGCAGCAGAGTATATATTTCTACTGAATATCGTCACGTTTTAAGGTGCAGGTTATTAAGTGTGGGTGGTTTCACGAACCATGTATAATCCCCAATCCCCTTCCTTCTCTGACAGATGGGGCTCCTGCTATGAGCTGGGCGTGGGGGACATTGAGTGCAGGAGTTACATTTCTCTCTCTCTCACACACACGTGTGCACACACACCCCTTGTCCAGAATTGCAGTGTGGCCCATGATTTTGATCTTAGGGACCACAGAGACTTTCAAGCTTTTGGTCTCGATGTGGCCCTTTTATTTTTCCGCTCCTATGACCTTTGGAGCCGAGTCTTTGATCTCGTCCATGGAAGACAGAATCCAAAAGGTCGGATGAAGGAGAGAGCAAGTGCTGGAATGATGGGGCAGAGACGGACTTCGAGCCACCTGGTTTTGCAGCTGCAGGGAGTCGTGACCCCGAAAATGTGGCCCAGTGAACCCCACCTCAGGCTCACCTCCAGAGCCATGGAAGGATACATTTGTGCTGTTTTAAGCCATAACTCTGCTGTAATTTGTTATAGTACCAACAAGAAAGTAATACAGATTTAGATATATTTGTTAATTTCAAAAACTTTCTGAATAAATAATATATTATCTCAAATATTTTTTAAAAATATTATTCCAAATTGGATGATGAATTTCCTTTGATAATTAGTTTAAATGATTGGGGGTTGGATCATCTAGAAGACTCTAGTATGCATTATTTACAACCTATTAAATGGCTCTTATCAACATTTACCTAAATTTGAGTTCTGATTTTTTTAAAGGTCAGTTCTGAACTCAGAGCAGCGCCTTTGCTTCTGCCGCTCATGTTCCCTCCTGTCCGAGGTCTTTGTGACGGCGCCTCCTCTGCCCAGAGCCGTCCTCCCCAGCCTGCACCCGCCCTCCCGACAGCCCCACGCAGCCCCGGAGCCCCAGGTCCCTCGCGCCCGCCCCCACCCTCCAGTGCCTGGCTTCAGGGCCAGTCCCCTCGTGTCCCTGCCTGCACTCCTCCCTAGCAAACTCTGTCCTAGCTGTCACATCGCGTCTCTTTCACATCATTTCCTTGGAATCTTCTCCTCAACTCAGTGCTCTGTATTTATTATAACCCCTGACACATTTTGGAACCTTCCTGAGATTTTGCTTAAGGAATTCAGAAAACTATAAATAGAAAAGAACAAACACCTGTGCTTTCCTCACTCTAACCTTTGACCCAGAATCGGTCTTGACAAAAACTCGAAGCGAGATAACTTCCATTAAAAATAATGGCTCCCCATGTAACTGTGTTCCTTTTTTTATGCCTTCCATTAGTTTAAGCTAAATCCACATTTTACGATAAACAGTGTTGCCAAAGAAAAAAATATTTTATCTCTGCCATTCTTTCCTACCTTCTTTCTTCCTTGTGTTAATAAAAATAAAAAAAATTCCTGTTAAATAAATTAGTAAATGGAAGAGATGCTGATTACCTCGAACAGACGAGCCAGCAGTTCTCCCAAACAGGTGTCCTTTCAGAGTTTCACGCATGATCGCCCAAAGTCAGGCAATAATTTGGAAGGACGTGCGGGGTGGTTGGTGTCCCTGCACAGGGGCGGCCTCGTGGAGGGAGCCGCGTGGCTTCTAAGCGAGAGGCCGGGCCTCGGCTCCCAGCTGCGTCTCCGTGGGCCAGCGCCCTCGAGTCCTTGCAGGCGGCCCCGTCCCCTGGTCGTACTTTTCCCTCAATAGGGAGATTTAGATTAGATGATTGTCATAACAGTGTGACTAGTAATTGTCCCCCAGAACTTTCAGGAGACAAATTGTGAAGAAAAATGGTTTGTTAAAGAGGTGGCAATTGATGACACTGAGGAAAGGAAGAGGGTTCCTGTGCTGGGATGGGAGGGGTTTCGTTCGCAGGTAAGCCCTCGGCGGATAGAACAGGTGGTAGGTACTAATCGGTATTTAAAAGCCTCTGACCACCAGCGAGAATTATTTAAATAAGGACACAATACCTATGAAGATCTGAATTTTTATACGACAGTATAACGTTTAAGCCATTGTACAAAAATGAATCAGAGTGTATTTATCAGTCGCTTGACATTTGCCATGTATTATCTGGGCTCTCCTTATAAATAATTGAGTTTAACTCTTGCTCTCTTGATGTGATTTAAGCACAGTTCTGCCCATTTTATAATTTGAAAACCAAAAGCTTATGGAGCTTCAGGAACTGTGCAAAGGTCACCGGATCTCAAACGTTTCGACTCCCGCCTCCTGATTCGCCGACTGCTCTGGGCAGCGTGCGTGTGTGGACAGGGGTAGACGGGCAGGGCGCTGAGGCGCCGGGGGGTGTGACACATGCTTCCCTAAGCTGAGAACCTACAAACGCCCGAAGCAACGGTGTCGGGAAAAGATCAGGATGAGGCTTCGGGCTTTCGCTTTGTCTCTCGTGTGTCATCTTATTCAGCCATTTAACACCCCCAGACCTGAGTGGCCTCATCCGCAAGATGAGAAGGGTGGCCCGCGTGAGCTCTGCACTTGGAGACGGCTCTGTAATTCAGTCAGCACCGGAGCTTCCCAGGGAAGGCCGCACCGTCCGAGCAAAAGCCGCACCTCTGCAGGGAGCGTGATGAATGGCACGGGGCCTCGCTGAGGATTTATCGATACCAAATGTTTTATCTTGGTTTCTCCTAGGAAGACATAAACCTGATAAATTGTTAGAATCTAAATGAGATTTTTTTAATACTTATCCACAGAGAAATATGGCTTGTTTAAGTCTGTAGTGTACTGTTGGGTATTTATCCATCAAAACTTTTATCAGAAACGCTATTCCTTCATGAGACGAGAAAGACAGAAAAACAAGAGGATTGAACAGCCGTTCAAAGACGATTTCAAGAGAAGCAGTTACCGTTTGACTCTGGGATTGTCTGCTGCCTCTCAGGACTGCAGGGTTTGTGGGACTTTCCCACAGCCAGACAGCCTCGGGGGGCTGTAGTCGGAGAGCCCACCCACGGGCATTCTCTAGGGCGCTTCCGCCCCGGATGGCGGCAAAAGCTCTCCACTCGAATCCTCTGCCCTGGCCTCAGCGGGACAGGGCCCCGAGGCGCGGCCCTGCCATGGAGGGTCCGGAAAGCGAGGACGGATAAACTTCGGCCAGAGCACAAGCGACGGGCTGGCCTCCCAGAGGGTTCCTCCGCGAAGCAAGCACATCCCACAGCGTGACCCAGAGATTGGCTTTTCGGAAGATGGGGACAGCGAAGGTGTTACAGCCAGAGAAAAGCAGAGAGAGCTGGAAGGGTGCCGGTCACGGCCCGGGCCTCACCACACCCGTAGATACATCATCACCGGAGCAATTGATTTTCCAAATCTGCCACCACAGCCTATACCCACACTTGATTTTCGCTCTCGAGGGAGAGACTCTGTCTTGCTTTTCACTGCAGTCTGTTGTGCCTCATGAATAGCGGGTCAGTCAATAAACAACGAGTAAATGCGTGAACGCCTGGACGAACGCACAGCTGCTGAAGTCGGGGCGAACATTCTCAGAGAAACCTACAACTTGTGTCTTGGCTTAAAACGAGAATTCGCCCAGGAACGCCTGACTTACCAGTTAGCGACATCTAAGCACAGGGCTCAAGATAACGGGACAGTCCAATTAGAGAAAGAGAGGTCGGCCGTATTTTTAAACACTTTGGAAGTTACTACGGGCTCTCACACCCTTGGTCGCTGAATCGGCGCCACAGCCCTTATGGGGGAGGCGCTGTTCCCGTCTGAAGGGCGAGCAAACCTGACCCCTCTCCGTGCGGTAAAATCGGGGTCCATACTGAGGCTCCCAGCTTCACGCACCCAGACTCTCCCTTTGCGGCTGGCACTTCGATGGGGAAGTGCACGCAGGCTGTGAGGGCGGCTGGAGGCCCGGGAGTGGAAGCGTCTGGGTCGGTGGCTTCTCTCTCTTCACCCCTAGGGGCCCTAGATCACAGCACCGGTGTGTTTATGGCTGCCCCTTTTAAAGCTCCACCTCCCCTCTGAAACGGTCCCTCAGAAATGTAAGCGGTTTCCAGGGATGATCATTCTTTATACGTAAATACGTGGTTCACTTAAAGTGGTTTCCCTATCCTCTCCATCAATTTCGCCACCTGTGTGTGAGGCAATAAAGCACAGGAAGAAGTCCTTTAGGCCCCCCGATGTGTGACAGCACCTACTGACCCGCCCTGGATAACTTAGCGTGTCACCGTGTAATGTCGGGTGGCACGCCTCACCGATGACGCACAGCCCAAACCCCTGCGCGGGGCCGCCTCGCCTTCCTGGGGCACGACCTTGCCGCCTCCCCCATAGGTTCCCCCCCTTTCTCTCCCACGCGGGCTTTCTTTGACCTTCGGTGTTCTTGCGCGGATGGAAGGAAGCCTTCCGCATCCACGTTTTTTTAAGTTCTCCTCGAAGAACGGCGGCGTGTCTGGTGCATTTTTACAACCTAAGCTTCAGTGCAGTGAGAGAGCGTTGGCTCTTATTCATTCACGTTTGGATAACAATTTTATTGAATAACAGCTTCCGGCCGTGCACTTGGCTTAAGGTCGACGCTGCAGAGAGGGAGCTGGGCACAGCCTTGGATGTGCCGAACACGGACAGAACAACTTGTCGGTTTTGATCGGGGAAAGACGCGACCCGGCACCTGTGTGGCACAAGAGGAAGGAGACAGGCGGGGCGGTCAGAGCCGTGCAGGTGCGTGTGCGCTGAAGTTTCCAGAAGGAGGGACATCAGCTTGATTCCTACCAAAGACAAAGGACCTGCCTTCCCCGCACATGTTGCCTCCCCCCAGGTTCCACCTGGGCCACGCGGCCCAGGGGGGTGACGTGCACACAGTGGGCTTGTTTCTCCCCCTGGTGAGGAGCTGTGAGCTCGGGGAACAGACATCCTTTACCAAGAAAAGTTCTCAGAACGTTGCCTTAAAAGAGACATTGTTTTGATCACGCTGGACAGTAACAAAGCTACTTCCTTCTTCCGGCGGAGACTCTCTTCGTCTTCCAAGTCTGTGCACTGAACAAACAGCCAAGCAGCCCGGGGAAGGCCGCACGGAGCCAACGGCCACCGAAGCCTCTGCTCCCGGGGTACACAGACGTGGACAACCCACGGAAAATTGTCTCCAGAGGTGGCCACCACTCAGTGTCGCACCAGCTTGGCTTCTGGTGAATTTTTCTGAGTGTGCCGATTCTCTGACACTTCCATTCTTTTGACCGAGAAAGACTAGAACCGAACCTCTTCGGTGTGTCCCATTTAGTATTTTCAACACAACTTCAGGCAATAGGGTAAGGTCACCCCACGTTATTAACCTTGATTGTGTCCCCAAGCCGAGTCAATCCCCAAACATTCAGGATCTACCTTGATAAACCAGGTGGCTTTCTTTTTAAATGTCTGGGTTGACCGTGCCCCTTGGCTCGGGGCAAGGATGTGTTTTGAGCCTGAAGGCTCTGCCTCCGACCCCGGGGGCTACGTCCAGGGCAGTTCTAATGGTCGTAGGCCCAGGGCGGCGAGGCGAGGCCGACCTGACTGCTTTGCGGGGCCAAGAGCTGCCATTGCTCACTTCAGCTACAGGGACTGTGTGACTCTTGTTGTAGGAAACACGAAAACCACCAGTGAGCTGTCCCCCCAAGGCCATTCTTGACCCCAGCAACCAGGGAAGCCTCACATCGGGGAGAACTTGCCGGCCACCTGAGGGCCACGTGGCTGAGGTGGGCTTTCCCTGAAACTCTTCATCTCCCCCCAGGGCCCCGTGTTAGCTGCCAGCCACTGCGTTTGGGAAGGGAGACTGCAGGGAGCACAGGGGGAAGGGCGCTGTTTGCAGGTCTGTCTCCCGGGGGGACCCGTGTCATGTGGGAGGGACACAGTTTGAACGTTCCCCCGTTGTGGTCTCCTGGCCAGCTAGCAGGACGTGGGTTCACATTTATTTGTAATGACAGAGACTAACTCTGGCTTGAGACGGGGCTGCCTGAGGACAGTCCGTCCAGCCTGTCCCGTGCACCCGTCAGGCAGATGGCATTTGTGCTCCCGCAGGAGCACGGAGGGGCTGCGGCAGAGTCGTCAGTGAGGTCGCGGGTCAAGTCGTGGTCAGAGACACCTGGAGGGGCACGTACAGCGGCAGCTAAATTCGGGGCGTTTGCAACACTTCCAGGAAGAAACACAGGGTTATTTATTTTTTGTGGGGGAGACTCCCCGAGGCGGGTTCTGAAGACACAGCACTTCAGTGCCCCACCTTTCTCCACCAGTCCCAAGTCTATGGCGCTTCTTCCCTGGGTCCTGCGCATGTTTATCTAGAAGGTCGGGACGCCCCCTACCAGGTGTTATCACTGACCGTGTCCCCAGTCACCTCCTAGGCCTTTCATCTGGAAGGGTCAAGGGCTAGAGTGGCAATGGCAGTTTTGTAACTGTTACCTGGAATTAAGGTCGAATCTTTAAGGCCCCCTCCCAGCTGTCATCTGGGGGGTGTGGTGGCCAGCTGGGCTGCCAAGAGGGAAAAGACAGATGCGTTGCATCTGGGAATGACCAGGTGAGAATCTAAATTTTTCAAATGGGCCTGAATGACCCCTCCCCCTGCCTTCTCTTCACCCCACGGACTCAGGGAGCAGCCGAGAGGGTGCGGCTCCTTCGGGGAAGAGCCTCCTTCGATGGCCAACAACCACAGACGTCCTCTAAGCTGTGTGGACCAGGGAGAGCGGGGGACACTGGGTCAGTGACTTTTTAGTTGAGTTTTGACCAGGCCAGCCCAACGCTCAGTGACACGAGGCACCTGGGAAGGGCAGGCAGCCTGGCATCCACTCATGTGGCAGTGGCTTCCAAAGTAAAACTTGTGCAGGTGTCGGACTGAGAGGGGTCCAGGAGCTAAAACCACAACACAGAGAGTGTCGGGGGCCACGGTGGCACGGCTGGAGCCAGCCGCAAGAGTGTCCGTGGCAACAGACGCCTGGGGATGAAAGGTCAGGCGCAGTCCGTCTGCCCAGCAGGGCGGGAGGACGAGCCCTGGGCAGCGGGGTCCCCCTTGCTGCAGACCCCCCAGCGTGTGCTGTGGTGAGGTCCACAAGTCTGGTCCGCAGGCATGACCCCGGCTACGGCATCTTTTATTCCTTTATTCTTTTTTAAATTGAATTTATTGGGGTGACATTGGTCAATAAGATTATATAGGTTCCAAGTGTGCATTTCTATGAGACGAGATCTACATATTGCATTGCGTGCCCACCACCCAGAGTTGAATCATCTTCCATCACCATGTATGTGACCCCTTGACCCTTTACTACCCCCACCCCCTTCCCTCTGGCAACCGCCACCCTGTTGCCTGTGTCTATGGGTTTTGGTTTTACGTCCCACATCAGTGACATCTTTCAGCTACGAATAGCGACCTCTTTGTCCTTTCAGCATCATTTCCAGCATCTTCCCTTCCCGCAGAGGCAGCGTTTTAGGGGGGGCAGTGGCGGTGGCCCAACAGCAGGCCCTCCAGCACCGAGGAGGTCTTTATCAGGAGTCAGCACATTTCATTTTACTCCCTGATCTCCTGTTTTCAAAAAAACTGTGTACAATAGGCAAAGGGCCGTGCTATTTTCTAGAGATGCAAAGACGAATGTTGCACCATCCTCTGCCTGACGGGAGATGCGGACAGAAACCAGGCCTATTCTTCTAGAATTTGTGTGAGTGCACGCGTGTGGGCATGCATGCGTTTCTCATGCCTGAATAAGTGAGTACCGTTCGGAGCAGAGCTCTGAAGTCCTGGGGTTGCCGTGAAATCCTGATGTGTAGAAAGATAGACTGTTTCTTCTTCCTATATAAAGTATGAGATGCCTACACACAAACAGTTAAGTTTGTAAATTAAAAGACGCCCAAACAATTGTTTATCCCTGGATAGAAAACAGTGATACAGTAGGACTGTTTTTTTCTTTTCTTTTGAATTTTCAGGCAGCAATTTCCTCATCAAGCCGCAGCAGCCACGTCAGCTTGGAGGTTAAGCAGTTCTCGGCGCTGCCCGGACGTCCAGCTACACCCCCCGGCTGCGGCGCGGGGGCGCTGCGGGGCGGGGGTGTGGAGTGAGGGGATGTTGGGAACCTTTCAAGGGTTAGTGAAGAACGCAGGCCGCAGTGCCAGCCCCGCAGATCCTGTTGCCCGCCTTCAGCGTCGTGCTGCATTGACCAGAAACCTGCTTTGTTACCAAATGCGCTCGTAAGTGTTTCAGGGGTTCCCGTGTCATTCTCTGTCGTCTCGGGTCGCATTAATCCGGCCATGCGCCGCAGTCCACCCTCCACGCTCTGTCCTGACGGCACTTTCCTCACGGGCAGCACGGGCTTCCCATGACCTACCGGTGCTTCCCTGACGCACCGTGCGGTCCGAGGGCGCCGCGCCCCGTCGGCTCAGCCGCCACGTGCGGAGCAAGGGCTCGGCGCGGCCCGTCGGCAGCGGGAACGTGGGGCAGGTGCGGGCGCCCTGGCCAGGGAGGAGCTCGGCGAGAAACCTCAGGACCTTTGGCCAAGTCGAGGCCTCCCCCTCCACCAGGGTACCACTAACGCCTGGAACTTTGCTCTAAAACGAACGGCACGGACGGTAAGGGCACGGACGGTAAGAGCACGGCTTCCAACTCGCTGGGCAGCGCGGCGAGAGCCTGCGGTATGCGCAAGCGCGCTTCTGCGTCCCACGGGGAAGTCACCGGCTCCCGGCTTGGATTTCCGGCTCTCGGGCTCCCGGCACTGTGATCCCGGGGAAATCGTTTAGCTTATTTGCCCTTTGGGTTTTGTCCCGTGTGAACTAGGGATAATAATGACCGCAATCCTGAATATTTCCGATGTTTCATAATGGAAAAGCAGAAAGTCACACAGCCGAGAGGAAGGCAGGGGCGCCTCCGGGCACGACAGTGAGTTTTGTTAAGACGCGCACGCGTCCCGTGGGCCGGGCTCCTGCCAGCTCCGGCTGAGCGGCCAGAGCGCAGGGCGCCTGCTCTGCGGGCCCACGCCGGGGGGCGCTGTTCTCACCAGGTGCGACAGGGTCGCGGAGGGCCAGACGCGCGAGGTTTCCTCAGGACGGCTGGGCGAGTGAACGACGTGACTGGGATGAAACCCAGGCTTGCTTGGGTTCAAATCCCCTGATTTATTACAATGCTTGTATTACAAATTGCAGTGCTTTTTAATGTAGAAAATAAATCATATAATTGAGGCAAAATGTTAAAGAGTTCCATTTTCTCAGATGGATAGCCCATTTTTCAAAGACTGTTCATTAACTAATTCCTCCTTCGCAGCAGTCAGGAAAACCCGTCCGTTCTATGCTCGATCCGTAGGCTTTGGGTGCCGCGCGCCCCCCGGCGCGTCCTCGGAGCCCCCCAGGACCGCCCCTCGGCCCGCGAACGACCGGCACTGCACCTGCTGGCCACCCGGCGGGGTCGCTCCGAGGTGGCTCGGCTCGGTCCCCTCTGGGGTCGCCCGCGGGGAGGAGCGTGCCCGGCGAGGCTCCCCCCTTCTCCCCCTCGCTTCCCCGTCGCCGGGGCAGCTTCCGGAATCAAGCACTTGACTTTAAGTCATCGTCGCAGAGTCCGTGTTTGTGGAAACCGGAACTGAAACAGACACCTGGGCAGGTGTCCCGGGCGTGGGAAAGACTCGCTCGCCTTGGCGTGTCCATTCCTCAGACCTCTTCGCTGCGGTGAGCTGCTGGGGACGATCGCTCGACGCCGGTGACCAAGGGCGAAGCAAGGGCCCCGGGGTTTGATGGGTCTGGACCCCAGTCAGGCGCTGGAATACCGGCTCGTGACGCCACAGTAAGGTCACTGTTTGCATGTCCTGTCACCGCCTGGGCTCAGCAGCTGCCTCCCAGGTTGTCTTGATAGCCACTCGCACACCTTCCTAATAACATTGCTCCGATGACCGCTGAGAAGCGGTTGTAGATTCATTAAAACGCAAGCTAGGTAACTATTCTGGAAATTTCCGTGCTGCCATTTCTACAGCCGCCCACGAGCTCTGTGAGCGGGTCCGGTCAGCCGGTTAGTTCTCCCGCGCACGGGAGGAAGCACGGGCGCGTCCCGGGACGTTCCCAAAGCATCGGGCCTCCGTGCGAACGAGGGTTCAGGAAATACCTGCCACGAAACAGCGACTTCGACCATGTTGGCGATGGAACTGCGATGCTGCCCGTGAATGCCTTGGTGCCAAGCACACTGACTTTTAAAAGATCCCGGGCTTCGTGATGTGAATTCCCCTCGGGGTGGTCCTCGGGTTGCAACGAGCTCCAGCTGCCCTTGGCCGTGTGTGGCCGCTCTGGCCCTGAACAGGAATGGAGCATCTTACCCAGGGATGCAGAGAAGCCCGCTCACTCGTCCCTGAAGCTTCGCCAGGTGCCAGTCAGCAGGTGTCCGCTCCGTACCCAAGAACGGAGGGCAGGAGGGTGCTTAGCTAATGTGAAGAAACTTGTTTGTCCCTGAATTAATCTGACATCTCTACCTTATTGCCAGCACCTGATTTTTTCCAAATGTCATCCTGGTACATTTTCTCACACATATCAATAGTGATCAATTAAGTTATTTACAAATATTTTTCAAACGCTTTCTAAATGTCAAATACACTTAATGCCATGAGACGTATGGATGAAATAAACCAGGGTCTTGCTTTTAGGGAGAGTGAAGTCTATCGCCCGGAACTAGGATGCGAAGGGTTTTAAGGAGAACCTGCGGCACGTGGGGACAAGCAGAGGTGGAGACCTCTCTGACACGCGGCCGTTGAGCAGGGCAGGGGGCGAGGGAGGGTGGAGCGTCCATGGACCAGGGGGACTTGGCTACCGGTGCGTGAGTGAGCGGTTGCTGACGTCCCCTGGGAAACGGTGACTAGACGAGGGTAATTGCTAATGGGTTTGGTCGGTGTAGTGAGTTCACAAATCCGTGAACACGGCAGCGCGTAGAAAGGGGCAAGGGAGATGAGAGGGGCGGGAGTGTTTGGGACATCACACAGGAAGTGACACTCTCCATGTCGGAGGGGGTGTCATCATGGGAAGCTTCCTGCGGCAGCAGGAAGGAGAGCGAAGTGTCAGATGTAGATGCTAAGAGCAGCTGGGTGGGCAGAGTGTTCCAGGGCATGGCCTCGGGGGAGCGCGGGGCACAGGAGGTGGGCAATAGTTTTATTTGGGTGGAAGGTGTGAAAAATGGAAGAGAACAAAGGAAGAGCTTAGCCAGCCTCCATCATTATGCTGTGAAATTCTCAGCAGCAGGGAGATATCCATTCATTCTGTGGCAGGAGCCCTGGAGAATAGAAGATGCTCAGCGGGTCCCCGTTGAGCAAAAGGATGAATGTGTCCTCCATAAACTCGGCCAAAGACCAGGGCTCCCGGTCCGTCGCTAGGCTCCACCATGGCCTCCCCCAGGAGCAACCTTGGCACTTACGTGACCTTCTCAGCTGTCTCTGAATAACACGGCAACCAGGAGCAAATGTCTGTCATGTGGTGAAGAAGCAAAGTCCTACTTTGCCATTTTAGCTTAGGTGACCCGACGTCACGCCCCCCAGACCGCTGACTCCAGCACCATGAAGCACTGTGGGCAGTGTCTCCCAAGGGCAGCCAGGGAGCTGCCCGCCAGAGCCACTGGCGGTTACGGTGTAATTACAGCTCAATGCAGGCGACCGGACACCCCAGGGCAGGACCCCGACCCGGCGCCTGGGAACCCGTGCCCGGTCACTGGTGACCCGTAGGCCCGTGCACATTGAAGGCCAGTTCCGATCGTGTCAATCTGTTGTGACTCTCTCCCTCGGATTTTGAAATCAAGGTCGTCATCACCGCCTACAATTTCCTTCACTCCGAACCCTTTTGATGTTTTACTAACTGCTCCACCGAGCAGTCAGCGTCGGCCGCCGGAATCCGGGACGCGCGGGGCTGCGTTCTTCAGCATAACACCTGGGTTCTATTTTTTAAAACAATCTGACAGGAAAACAATTCTACGTAGTTCAACTATTTAGATTAGTCTTGATTACAGAAAATCTCAGGTTCCGCCAGCGCGACAATGTTCCCCCCCTTCTCGCAGGAAAGCTGCACTCCCGTGCTCCAGCCCGTGCGCGCGCCACGGCCGATGTCCCCGCAGCAGAGCACCGTGCAAACCCGGGGAGGTCTGAGCGCGAGCTGAACGGCATGGCCAGGTCAGCCAAGGACTCCTGCGTTCGGAGGGGGGTTGGGCCGACATCCTACGTAACGCCGCATCCTTGGGAGAACTTCAAAAATGTCCTTATCAAACCCATGCCAGGCACAGCTGTAGGCAATGACTGATACTATAAAGTTATAGGAGAAAATGTCCTTCCCCTTGGAAATTACAATGCTGAGCACACCATCTTGGATATAGGGTGAATACTAAATGTAACCGCAGAATTTCCAGGCAGTAAAATCTAGACATCTAAAATATTTTGATGCACAGCTAATGCAGTGCTCAGAGGAAAATTCACATAATGAAAACACTATAGCAATACGGGTTTTAAAAACTAAAAAAGAGTTAGCCCAAATAAAATTTTAAAACCTTGAAAACATAAAAAGACCAGTGAAACAAACTAAGAGAAAGCAGAGGAATATATTATTTAAGATGAAAGTGGAGATAAAAAATCAAAAAATGTGGGGGAAGCTTTAAAAGTAAAAAAAGCTGTCTCTGAAAAAATGTATATAATAAGAAAATAACTGTGAAGACTAATTTTAGAAATAAATTATACATTTACAAAGTAATTAATATGAGTGAAATAATTACCAAAAGAGATAAACAAA
Organism: Mormoops blainvillei; assembly: GCA_004026545.1. Lineage (NCBI taxonomy): Eukaryota > Metazoa > Chordata > Mammalia > Chiroptera > Mormoopidae > Mormoops > Mormoops blainvillei. The sequence continues at coordinate 47,436 of PVJD01007392.1, forward strand.
AAACAGACTCTCTTATATATGTCTTTTTAATTAGTAAATAATGTTCAATTACTAAATAATTAGTAATCCCAGGTGAGACAAATAGCTTTCAGGGGAAACGGAATTTGCCCACGCTGACCAAAACAGGGGTCAAGTGTCGGAGTTGCCCACGTCCACGAGGAGACAAAAGGCGCCCCCGGCCCAGCGCTCACGGGGGTCAGGGACCCACGCAGGCGGGCTCTGCCCACGTGTTGAAGCCGAGACACTCAGCGGGGCCTCGGCCCAACTGAGGTGCCATTTCTCAAGTAAAACACGGGGAAACACCAGCATCTGAGCCTAGAACCTGGTGAAACTGTGGGCTCACCCTCCGACAACGCAAGCAGGCCAAGTGTACGAAGTGATATGGAAATTATGTTTATAATATACTACTTTTCCAAAAAAAGCCCAAACAAACGGGGAAAATCTATCGATGAAAACACCTGTTAAATTTTCACACAGAAACAGTGGCAGGTAACCAAGTACCTACAAGAAATGCTCTCTTGGATCACGGGTGGCCCAGAAGAGATGGCGCCGGGATGATGCCATGCATTGAACCATGTCCCCCAAGGAACACACATTGACGTCCTGTCCCTGGGACCACCGCATGTGACCTGGTCTGGAACAAGAGCCTTCGAGGACATCTGTGCAGGGACACAGAGTGTGGACACCATGCTAAGGGGGTTCAGAAGGGTCAGCCTGGTCAAGAGACAGCCAGTGACTGCGGACGTGTCTGGCCTCCGAATCTGAGACAGTCAGTTTCTCTTGTTCGCAGCCAGTGCCTGTGGTCCTGTGTAAGAGCAGCGGGCACATGAGTGCAGTCCCCAGGGTCAAGAAGTGGGTGTTGCCATGACAAACCCCTGAACCTAGGGAAGGGCTGTGCCCTTGGGTGCCGGGCAGAGCCGGAGGGGACCTGCAGGGCCCACTCGGGAAGGGCGAGGCTGCCTGTCAAGACGGCAGTAGGAACATGGGCGTTAGGGGTGCTCCTGCGGCCCCTGAGGCATAAATGTGAGCTGGAAACAGGAAACAGGGAGATCATTGTCATAACGCAGCAGAGAACACCGTTCACTGTGTCCATCTATCGGGGGGAAGGGAGGACTCTGAAGCAACGGACTTGGTATTGAACTGGTGTTTCTGAACAACGTGGGGATGGCCCCATCTGTCTTCTCCTGGCTGCTTAGAGTAAAATGGAAGAGAAAAGAGAGAGAAATTGAGCAAGAAACGACCAGACCTTGAGGATTAGAAAAATTCTCAGCCTGCCCACATTGTAAAAAACTGAGAAGTGTGCTCTGGCCACAACACCAAGGGCGTGACTGGGCAACCAGGTGCTGGAGGTGAGACCCATCACTTACGGATCCCGTGAGCCACCGGGGGCTCCCAGTGGCTCCCAGTGGCTCCCAGCTTGGGCTGGAGGGTCAGAGGTGAGATGGAATAAAGGAAGAAGGGTTTTCCACATTCCAGTTGCTGTCTTGGAGCCTTATGCACTCCTGTAGGAGCACAGGAAGCTCAAAGGAAGGAGGGGCTTGGGGGGGATGGGCAGAGAGGAGGGGAAGCCCAGCCACGCCCTCCTGCCCTCCACACACAGAACACGCCCCGAAGCGGTCTCCAGTGGCTCAGAAGCACCGCCGAAGTCAAGTGCCGTGTCCTCAGGACTGTGGCCAAGTCTCCTGTGCCATGAGTGGGGTCTTTCAGAGACCCCCTAAGTGGCTTGCTCTTGCGCTCCCATTTGTTCACGCATCCGTCGACCACATCGGGGCTTCTTGTTCTGCTGTTCGCAGCCGGCCTTGGCAGTTCAGCACTGGCACCAGCCCCTGGTGTGCGATTTATATCCTTGGCTCCTCCGCGGTCCAGCGAGTTCTCGGCCAATGCCGTCCTGGCTCTTGTCCCTTTTATCACTGAGCCGCCACAGCCTGCCTGCAGACGCGGCCTCGGCGGGTTCACGAGAGGGCCCGGGGGCAGCCACATGGGTGCCGGGGGTGGGCTGCCGCGGGCGGTTCGAGTGTGGCCCTGTCCTTGACCCGCCTCGGAGGAGTGTCAACGCTGCAAGCGTGTATGACTTTGTCACAGGATGGTGCTCAGATATGAAGAGAATGAAGAAAAAACCTCAGTTAAGCAGCCTGACAACACGTTTTCTAATCTAATCCACAGCTAACCACTGAACAAAGGCGCACAGTGTCATCAGCGAAGGTGGCTGCAAGATCAGTGGCCCTCTGCCACCGCCAACCAGACCCTTGGGGTTCACCCAGAACCCTCAGTGAGGCTCAGCCTCACATCACCGGCTCCTACCCTCTCTGCCAAGGCTGTGCCCTGGAGCAGCTCCGGGGGGGCAGGGACGAGCAGAGCCTGCATTCTGAGGACAGGGGACACAGTGGGCAGTCCCTGGTCGCCTGGGTCTAGATGGAGGGTCAACTAGCAGTCACATTCCCCCCAACACCCCAACTTTGATTTTCTTTCTATGCATAAAGCATGGACCCGTCTTTTGAGAAAACATCAGTTCAGCCCAGTTTCACAGGGGAGAGTAACAGGGGTTAACTCAGTATGTGGACTCTGGAATCTGAGGGACAAACCATTTGATTTTGAGCTGTTCTGTGTGATACCAATGAACCCAGAGCAATTATTTAACAAATGTAAGTTTTACTTTCCTTGTTTGTTAAATGGGTAACACTAGTTAAGAATTATGGAGCACAGACAATGCCTAGTAATACTTAAACAGATGTTATATAAACTCAATTTACTTGCACGCATTATGTAAAAGTTATAAAGCCTAAGTGTCACAAACATCGGCTCTAGGCTCCTTAGAAGAGGCCAGGGGGTGTGACGTTGCGGAGGGCGGTGGCCTCTGAGGGCTGGGCCTGTGCAGGTGCTCACTGCGAGGTCAAGAAGGTAAGGATGTGACAGCGTCCCGGGCAAGTGCTTTCACATTCCCTAAAAGCACAGCGTGCACGGTAACCATGGAGAAGAACCCCGAGGTGAGGCGGCGGGGCAGGATTGGGGGGCTTGACACAATGTTGTGCTTGCTCTGGGCCACTTCCGCAATATAATTGTTTTTTCCTGAAAAAAGACGGACCTGGATTACTAGAATTCCTCGTGGCAGCGAAGAGTGGTCTCCATGGGTGTGTCTGCGCTACCTCAGCCCAAAGTAACCACTCGCCAGTCGCGCCAGCCCCGCCCCCCACCCAGGTGAGTCCCTGATGTCCTCCTCACTCCGCTGCCCGACCCGGCCCGCACTCCTGGGTCCCTCCGACGTCTCCCGTGGCTGCGCTGTCTGCTTGCCTCCCTGGGATCCAAATTTTAGAATTGCTGCGCCCCTCGCTACCGGGCGCCTTGTCTTGGAAAGGAAAGCCGGTCCCCGGCCCGGCGGGGGCGCGGCTGCAGCGCCGTCCCCGCCCGCGAGCGCCGGCTTTCGCCCGCCGCTCACTCCTCGCGACGCACGAGTTACAGGTATTGACTTTAAACTTCAAGGAAAATGGTACTTAGAATTATGTTTGGCGTTTGGCATTTGTAATAGAGTAGACCCTTGACGTGTGCTGATTTAGTGTCCTGGGTTGAGTCTATTCGTGAATCAGAACGTCGCGTAATTTATAATTTTGCTGAGGCAGGAGGTTAAATCTCACGCTGGAAAGGATGGCAGTAACTAACCCTGAAGTGATAAAAACTTTGTTTCTTCGTGATAAATGATACCTAACAGTGACTGAGCCTGTTGTGCATCAGGAAATTAGGGGATATTTGCTGCTTCTGTGGCGAGCTGCTCAAGATATTCAGATGAGCCCTTCTCCCTCTCCATAGTTTTAATTTCTATTGAATTTATAGGGGGGACATTAACTAGTAAGATTTCATAGGCTTCAAGTGTACAATCTATGATACGTCACCCATATACTGTACTGTGTCTTCCCCACCCGAACTAAATGAACGCTCTTCTATAGCTTAGTAATTCTAATGCCTGACCAGACAATGGACAGTTTACCAAACAAAAATAACTGTTTAGCTTTAAGGAATTCAGTGTTTCTGAGATGCAGCAAACCTCTGGGGAGGGGGGGAGGGGCCACAATGGAAGAGGCTGACAGGCGGCGTCGGGAGCCGGCGGGCTATCCCGGAGGCAAAGCACCGCTGGGCTGAGAGAGGACGGTGGGCGGTGGAGCCCCGCGCCCTCCCGGGGCGTCTCTTGCTGCTTCGTCATCTGTGGCCCCAGGTTTCCGCTCCCCTGATGCGTGTGCTTGTGTGTTGAACCTGTCAGTTTACTCGTTTTAGAGCAGAGTTCTGTCTTCATTGTATCTTGGTCTGATTGTCTGAAATTATAAAAATCTCATCCTGCAAAATTACAGATTTTATCATCTATATGCCAGCTGTCTAGATAGTTCTTTCTGTTAAAAAAACAAAAATCTGCGAAAATCTTGGAACTACATGTATGTCCCTTCGAGGCGATTTTAAAAGTCCCTGCTAGAGGGTACCTCCTCTTCACATTTCGGGTCGAAGGGCTTTGGTGAACCTTCACACCTTAGGAGCTGAAGAAAAATCCTCTAACTTGGTACCACGTGGGAGAAATCTTACCATTATTTCAAAGTTTTGATCGTCTTGGGGAAGTGAATGTTGTCAGCTACGTCCCTCATTGTTAAATCCCTGCCGTCGCCAACTGCACCGTCTTGGGTGCCACAGAAATCCCCGCTTCCAAGCAGGTTTTGAGGACTCGCCGAGAGCTGATCCGAACGCGACATTCAGAGGGTGGGGGATTTCCCCCGCCCCCGACGGTGCCGCCTCCTCGCATGACCCTGTGAAGCTGCGGGTAGCCACCGCGTCTGGTTCCCTCTGAGTCCTCGGGGGTCTCATGCCACGCCTCCGCCAGGGGTGCTCCTCAAACACATGTGGCATAAGCAGGGTTCGTATCAAATGTAAACGTGTTTGGACGAAGGGGTTCTTATCTGCCGCACAAAGCATCCTTTAAATTCTGCCCTCACTGCAGATGTCTTCATTCAGATGCAATCTCCCATAAACTGTCTTTATCAAACCAAAGCAGGGACCGTCTCCCAGAAATAGGCTTGATGAGCTGTTGAGAGGCACACGAAGTTCAATGATAAAATTCTGTATGTTTGAATTCTAACTCTCGGCAATAAAATCACTGCCATTATGTACGGGCCCATTCAGGGTGCCGCAGCTAATTAGGTTCACGCACCTGACAGGTGGCTTTTCTCTCTTAAATTGATTAAACGCGGTTTAATTACTGACCAAAGAATTCACAGCTGATTCAGGAAACAAATTTAAAATGGATTCATCCGGTGAGACGCAGCTCTAACTTGGCGTCTGAATAAAAACCGCCTGCGGCCCTGCTGGCACTCGGAGCAAAATACGCGCGGACGGAGAAGAGTATCGGCCAGTTCCTCAGCGCTTGTAATGTCTTGGCAATTAATTGTATATTTACAGGGTAAGGTATCAAAATTTATATTCTAAATGAGCTCTGCTTGTTTCAACCGAGCATTAGTTTAGTGTGTGCTTAGATTGAATGCCAGTTAAACATCAGGCAGGTTATTTAAATGTCCCAGTTTCGTCATTTATAAAATGGGGCCGATATTAACTCCTTTCTCAGGGACCATGAGGGAAACGTGGGGATGCAGTGCACGGAAGAAATGTGAGGCTCTCGGCAGGAAATGCTGGAAATCAGTTATTGATTATTGCTTTTATGTTTTCTTCACTATTTTCCTATGTTGAAGACAATATTTATGAACAGGCCTCATGACAATTAACTGTTTCTATAAACTGCAACTTCCTCTTTCCTTATGTCATGAATTACCTAATCATGCTTCAGGTAGAGGAAGGACTTGTAACTGTAGCAACAGCAGATAAAAAATTAGTTTTTATCTCCACCTTCTCACTCAGTGGGATAAGAAATTAACTTAGAATATCTGCATTTCAAACATTTTAGTTTTACAAATGATAAGTATTAGTATTTTTCTTACTTTTTGTTTTTCAAAACTCTGTCATCTTTCTTAACCTATGTTCCAGGTATGTGGTCCCACTAAAATAAAAATGCTTTCCAAGCCATGAGACAATTTGGGCTTTTGCATATTACTGACTTTTTTCTATTGCACACAAACAAAAAATCTTACTCCATACTTTATTTTTGGCAAACTGTCTCCTTTTAGACCATGTTTTAGCCTCCCCTTCCCAGTTTGCCTCTCTCTTCAGAGACCCAAGCAGTCCCTACTTCAGTGGTGGATTCAAACGAGTGAATTCCTTCCCGTGACGCACCAGATGGCACGTTGGCACAGGTAAGTTTTATACCAATGGCTCGCACAACCATTTGAATTCTTTGACCCTGGTGCCACAGTGGTCTCGGACCGCCACGCGGCTTCACATCTGTGTCAGAGGAGGCAGTAGTGCTTTTATGCCTGCGAGCGCTTCCTCAGCGACACGGTGGCTGCCCGTGAGTCACCTCTCTTGCCCTCGGAAGCGTAGAACAGGATTCTCTAACTCTGTTTTGCCAGAGAATCAAGGCTTGGGGAAGATCGAGTCCCGGACGTTTATCAGGGCACAGCACAGAAGGACCTCAGAACGGGGGTCTTTGAATTAAACTTAGACACAGAGCTAAACGCCGGCACTCTGGTGATTTATAACCAGAAAAAGAATGAGGTGTGAAGGCTGAGTTCGCTCCTCCTCACTGGCGATGCTCCGTATCTTCCTTGGTAGGGAGCCTTGACTCCCCCGCGTTGGTGTTTCTGTTTGTAAGGAGGTGGCAGTGCCTTCACCCAGTGCGTGGGAATTTCACAAGATGAAAGGAGGGAATGGATGGAGAATGAGCAGTACAGTGTCTGCTACCGACAGGACACGACATGCTCGTGTCTGATCCCATCTCTCTCCCGTGGGCTCCCCGCTGCGGTGCGTCCCAGGGGTGCAGACCGGACCTGACCTGACCAAGGAAGGAGGTCGGCCCCTGCGGCCGCAGCACACAACGAGGTCCATCTGAAGCTGTGGGACAGGCGTGCGTGCAGAGGGCGTGCGGGGTGCCACCTGGGCAGGGAGAGGGGGTCGGGGAGGGAGTCGGAGAGTGGCTTGCAAGCTAGGAGCTACCCCTCCGCGGCCAGGCAGGGGTCTCTGGGTCAGGGCTCCGAAAGGCAGCCCCGCTCGGGTCATCACAGTCCTGCTCTGACCTGTGGCTGGCAGGGGACGGGTGCCATCCCAAGGGCTGTGCAAAGCAAGTGGACTCTACTTGGCTGGAAACCTGTTATTTGGATTATATTTAAAATGATGGGACGTGTTAAAAATTGAGCCCCGTGCCAGCAGGCTTTTCAGCCTCTGGGCTCTGCCCCTGTATTTCAGTTTGGGGTCCAGAGGAGGCAGGTGCCCTCTTCACTGGGCACAAGGCTTCCTGTCACCATGTGAACAACGATTTAATGACGGGGGTCTATGACTATGGCGTCTTCTGAAGAGTTGGTAAGAATTCTTCAAATTTAAAAATACCTAAGTTCAGTATTATTAATTGTCCCTGCTTCCAAGATGTCAGGCTTCTCCACACTTAGACCGTTTCTCTGGGAGCCATTCTTTCTCTTTACCCTTCATGCTACTTTTTGGCATCTGGCTTCTTGCCGGGAGCGCCTCTGAGACAGACTCACCAAGCATGGCTTTTCAATAATTTCAAGACATGTCCTCCCTTATTTTCAGATGTCTCTGCTTATCGTCCGTCTTGCTGAATGAAAGTGATATCAGGATGGGCATAATATTTATTTTCTCAAAACTTATCCAGTGCCTTCAGTGGAAGGATCGGCCAGTCTGCCTCCAATTTCATAGCTGATCCACTTAGGGCGCCTCCTGATGGTTTCTGCGGTGGGAAGAGAGGCCCGGGTTTACGGGGTACGGCGACGTAATGAAATCTCATTTCTGAAAAGTCTGCTGGACAAGGTCAGCGGGTGCTGGAATTATTCTGAGCTATAGAATAGAAGATAAAAGAGCCTTTCTGAATTCTTACCTTTGGACAATCACTCTCAGCAAAGACCTCCAAGAGGGTCAGGACAGTAAAAGAAAATAATAAGGGCTGTCGCAAAATATCACAAATTTAGCTTACGACCTTTGGAGAAGCCGAGATAAAGGACCTTTTTAATGGCCATCGAAGTAGGACTTGCTTCTTTTCCCCGTGTAACGTCAGTGCCCTATAAACAGTGTGGCCGTTCTGGTAGTTCTGATACGGTGGTCACTTGCTTTTCCTTTATGCTAATAGGCGGGTCTCAAGGAGCGCAGACGAGCAGCGTTTCCTGGCCAGCTCCGAGCTTCTCATGTTGATTTCGTGTTCCTTGAGGTTGCATTTATGCTGACATAATTCCCAATCTAATAACCACATGTTTACAGAGCCGCGAGGACGAACACAATACGAGTTAATAGCATCACACAAGCGGCTCGAAAAGTGCTGACACAGAATAACATGTCAGCTCACGGTAATTTTCCCAAACTGGTTTTGACTACATTAAGCTTCCAAAAGCTGATATGAGCGAAACTAACTTGTAACTGGGTCTCTGAGGACCTGTGACTTATCATCCGGCCCTTCACGTCCATGTTTTTTCACCGTGAAACCCGAGACAACGACCCCCACGTGCAGTGGGGCCGAGGCAGGAAGAAGCAGGGTGGAAAACTGGCCTGGGAGTGGGCGTCGCAAAGCTGTGAGGGCATGACTCTCACCCTCCGGCCCAGCGGCCCTGCAGAACTGCCCGGCGACGGCTCGGAGATACAAGAGTGATGCACGGTTTCCTCCGACGTCTCCCCACTTGATCAGCACGTGACCCTCAGCCAGCGATCACGATTTCCAGCACGGCTGAGAAGCTGTGAGCGGCAGGGAAGGCACTGAGGCCCGCACGGCCCGTGCCCCTGCTCCAGGGGTCCACACGCCGCAGGGAGGCTGACGGTGGGCGATCTCAGCATCACCAGGCACGGCAGCAGGATCCCAAACGAGTAAAGGGGTCCTGCCTGAGAGACGCAGAGCCTTGGACGAAGAGCGAGGGACGGGGGCGTTGATGACCAGGTACCGGAGTTACGTTCTAAGTGATGAAACCATTAGGAAGAGAAGAAGCCAGGCTCAGCCGTGCAGAGACACGACACGCCAGCTCTGGGCATGGGCTAGGAACAGAACACCGCAGCCAGGTAGCTCAGAGAATATTCTGCATAAAGGAAGGCTGGTACTGGGTGACAATGGGCTTGAGATTTACTAGATGTGACTGGAAACCAGGGAAGGGTGTGAAAGCCTAGGAATGTCACAAAGGCCCGTGGCCTCACCGCGGAAGCCGAAGGTCGGTGTCGGCTAGAGAAGGAGGCGGAGGAAAGGGGGGGCCTCTTGTCGCAGGCCCCTACAGGATCAACTAGGGAAACCAGGCGGGTAGAGAAAAATAGAATATTAGGCTCAGGCATAGGTGTACGCATCACTGCAAGGGAGTAAAAGAGAAATTTGTACACAGATGAAGAAGGCTAACTTGTTGTAGGTAGCATAACTTACAAAAATTAAATGAACACCATAGCACGTGGTGGAAATTACCCGTAGAACTGCAGCAAGTGTTTACAGGCACTTCGGGGCTCCCACTGTGGTGTGGAAAATTAAAATTACTTCTTACCCGGGTGCTGTGTGCGGTGTGTGCACACCCAGGTGCACGCGTGTGTATGGTGAGCGTTGGCTTCTCTGTGAGACTCATCCTAAGACGCCTCACAAAATGCCCGTTTTCCCAATATCACCGTCACATACTTAACAATGCCATGGATTACATGTGTCACTTTAAGAAGCCCATTTTATGTCCGAGAAGACACCTGAAGTCTAACAAATAGACCATATGAGGACCTCAACCATTCAAGAGGTGGCCTGGACCAGACGAGTCTGCGGCTTAAATCTCCCAGCTCCGATGGTAGCGTGGCAGAAGCGCCAGCAGACTTCTGCGTGCTTCCTGACGGAGGCTCTGGCCTCGGCGTGCGCAGCCGTCTGACCGTTCTTACTCCACAGTGCTGAAGCTCAGAGCACACAGGACCGAAAGACATCCCAGGCCACAGGAGGAGGCTGACCGACGACACAGTATAATAACCGGGAGTTTATGCCAGTGAGCATAACATAGCCAAGAAGAAACAAAGCACCGAAAGATATCAATAAAAAATGACCATAATGATGGAACTGGAGAGGGAAGCTGCTTAAGAACAAGAAAAGGCACGAGGGGACGAGGGACAATGAGTCTGGAGGTTTCCTTATGCTCTTCCTTCTCTTCTCCTCCCCCTGCCCTTCCTCTTCCACCTCCCCCTCTCCCTCCCCTGACTTCTTCCTCCCTTTTCTCCTTCCCTCCCCTTCCTGCCCCTTAGACACAAAAGGTAAAAATAAGCTGCATTTGATAGAGTTGGAGGAGAGCCTCGCTGCAGCCCTACCTCTAGCACATAACCTTCTTTCCCTGCATTTTAATTTAGCGCAGTTACGTGACAGTCACGCATCACTTAAGGGTGCGGATCTGTTCTGAGAAGCGCCGGGATCGGCGCCTTCATCGCTGTGCGAGCTCCGCCGCGTGCGCTTACGCAAACCTAGACGCTGCCGCCCACCGCCTGCCTACACGACACGGTACATGTCCCAGCACAGGTGTGGCCTGCCAGTGACTGAAACGTTGTGATGTGATGCATGGCTGCACCTAGTTTTGAGGGCTCAGATAAAATGCCTCTGTTCAGTGAATGCATCTTTTACTCCAGTACGTGATGGATGTTTCGCATTAAATCATAATGAATGTACCCATCCACTTTTCATTTTTCTTCGGGCGGCCATTAGCCGGCCGTCACTCTGCCTGACGGGGCACTGAGTTCAAAGATGAGTAACGCCCTCTCCGTGCTTCACCCCCGCGGTGGAGGGGCAAAGGGCAACACAATATTAAAGCACCAGAACGCAGGTGCTCACGAGTTGTAATTCAACGGATTATATGCTGTTTTACCGCCTTGTCGCTGTCGCAAGACTCTTCGTTTGAATAGGCAGCCCGCGCTGGGGGTCGCATTAACCCAGGGAAGACAAACTGGCATCGGTGGGACCATTTTCCGCCGCTCACGCCTTGCACGGCGCTCCCAGGAGAACAGCTTGACCTAGACAGAGTCCCAGCGCTACCGCAGCGCGACCCCCGCCCCGATCCCAGCCCCGGGGGGCGCGCGAGCTGCCACAAGGCCGCCGAGGCTGCTGCGGGCTCCCCCTCGCCCGCCTCCCGCTCAGCCCAGACGGCCGCTCGGCTGGTGCCCCGTCCCGGCGCCCACAGAGCCCAGGACGTGGCGGCTGACGAATCAGTGCACGTTTTTTGAGTAAATGAATGAGCGAGCTGACAGACACGTTTCCAGTTCCCTGGCCTCCGGCATCCCTCCCTAAACGCTCAAACTACCCCTAAGAAAACGGGGAACGTCTCATCATACACGTCGGCATTTGGGTCGTCATCCCAAGTCCACGAAAAAGTCAAAATTAAAGCGACCATGATGAAAGCTGAGGGGAAACTATACAGAAAACACACTAGTGAAAAGATTACAGTATCAGTAGGTTAAAAAATCAGGAGTGTAAAGGCTAAAGCCCTTAATATCGAATACTGGGAAAATGAGGGGAGGATCATCAGCTCAAGTAGGTCTTTTCTACAAAGCTCTGTCACTAAAGTTGAGGACCCAGAAAAATTTCCCTGATATTGACTAATATCTCTTAATAATATTGATTCAAATAACACGGCTCAAACAATGTGTCTCCCCTAAACAGTGGTAGTGTCGACTGGTCACAACGTTCTAAACGCTCCCTGTGTGTTCGTTTACTGAGGGGCTGCCTTTATCTTCCCCATTTTTACTCATCAAAAAACTAAGCGGCAGAAACACTGACAACCTGGCCCACCCAGGAAGTGATGGCTTTGGGACGCCAACCAGAAACCCAGCGGCACACCAGGGGGAGTGACCACCCACATGGCGAACCCCAAAGCACACTGTTTGTTCCCATCCCATAATGATCGAGCACATGTTTACGACCAGCCCACGCCTGCCAGGGGATTGATTTGCTAGAGTAATCTCATATTTTTCAATAGCTTCTGTAAAATGTGCTTTAATGTTGCCAGCATTCTTTCTAAAGCCTATAAAACATTATTGTTTTGAAAAATATTCAAGTAACTTAAAACCTGAAGGAGGAGAAAGAAAGAAATCATTAGCACCAGGCGTGAACTAACTCTCAGCTGGCTTGTGATGCATGACCCGGAGCCGCAGCGTAGGGGACATTTTCAAATGAAATTTAGTTTCTTTTCTTAAGTACCTCTTCTTGTTCTGCCAGATATATTATCAGCATTATTTCAGGTCTTGGTGTTTGTTTATAAACATTTATCTTGCAATGGAAAATTTAAATAGAGATCAGCCCTGATGCATTGTAAATCTAACGGTCTAAAATTGCTTGGTAAAACTTGGCCATTTATCCAATTAGTTAAATAACATTCTTAGGGCTGTGCAAAGATTTATTGACTTTTACTATTCAAGATATTCATGAAAACAACCTTCAAAAATACCTATTTGTAAACATTTTAATCACAAGATCTATGCCGTTTCACAGTGGCGGGCTGTGGGCGGGATATTAAGTTACTAAACACTATATCATCCTTAATAGCCAAACACCACCATTAGCTTTTGTCTTCAGAAGCAATTTTCTTCCACTACAGTTTCAAGGAGAGTTCTAAGGAGGAAAATGCTAAGAAGTTACAGCATCAACTACCTTACCCTTGCAGAATTGCTTTAAAAAGCCTGTAGCTACCGGGCAATCAGCTACAGAAAAAATGACAAAACTTAATTAATCCCCAGTTGCCGCTTTAAGAAAACTCAATTTTGTTCATTCATTCCATAATTTCGAAGACATCATTCATAGACTCTTCGAAGGAATGGTTTATTATAAATAATGTAAAGCCTACAAAGACATTATTTTCCTTCAACTGGCCATAAAATTCACAAATAAATCAAAATTAGAAAATTGATATGTTTGAGAGTAACAATAACGTAAGGAGAGAGACGTGAGTTAAAAGGAGTATTGTAAATGTAATTACCATATTCAAGCAAAAGGCGAACGGGGAGCCTGAAGATGAGGTGAAAGTGTGGCTGTGGGGGGTTTTATGTTCGGTTTTTTGAGTGAAACAAACCGTCTTTCACAGGGGGCTGGGCGTGCGAGCCGGGCTGGAAGTGAGCAAACTGAGGAAGGGCGGGCTGCATGAGGGCCTCGCGACAGCGCCGCTCGTGCGCAGCCAAAGCCCGCAGCCACGAGCCCCGTTCGCGACCGATAATTAGGGAAGTGTGGTCTAAAATAGAATTAAATCCAGCTAGCTGCTAACAGATTCTCTCAAAATCTACTTCCCAAATTGGTACCAAAAATTAAGCCAACAATATAACCCCCAAAATTATAGAAAATAAAGCAAACAACTCCAACAAGAAAATCATTTTAGGGGGAAAACAAGGGTCAGAAGATGAACATGCCGTCGAGTTTTTCAGGAAATGGGACCAGTAAAATATGTGCCTGGGGATAGCACGTTAGATAGTTTTATGGAGAAGCATGAAACGCTTTAGGTAAAATTCACTGAGCTTGTTGACAGTTGCTCTGTGGTTTTCAATTTTAAGTATTTTTTTATTATAAAAATTTCAAACACTCTCCCCTTGCTGGGGCCTAAGCATCAGCCGGCCGGCCTGGTGTGGCTGGGAGAGGCTTGTGTGAGCAGAGTCTTGGGTCGGCACCCTTGGGGCCCAGGGGGTCAGGAGCTCGCCGGGGGCTGTGCACGTCGGTCTGGCAGCCGGGAGATGAAGCCCAGATAGAAGAGCATGTAAGCAAGTACTTCAAGTATAATAGCCACCTGGTTACCGAAGGCAGTAAAAACATGAAAATGAATAAGGTGAGGATTGACCTGTGGCACTGAATTAAAATCCCAAGGTCAAGGTGAGATCTCACGGTTGTTAATATTTATATAAAAGATAAATACGCAAGATTGGCCAAAACCTTCATTTGTTTTTTTTTTCCCATAGGATGGGTCTAGTAGCACTTAGCTGTCTTTAACTTCATTCAAAACAATTTTGTTAGATTGTATTGTGACAACTGTCACATCAATGTGCATTAAAAAAACTTGTCAAAATTGGTGAATTTGTGTGCAGCCTTTTTAATATTGAAGATGGAAGAAAACATGCAACATTTTGGCATATTATGCTTTATTATTTCAAGAAAGGTAAAAACGCAACTGAAATGCAGAAAAGATGTGTGCGGTGTATGGAGAAGGGGCTGTGACTGATGGAACGCATCCAGAGCGGTTTGCGAAGTTTCGTGCTGGAGGTTTCTTGCTGGACAATGCTCCACGGTCGGGTAGGACAATTGAAGTGGATAGCAATCAAATCAAGACATTAATTGAGAACAATCAATGTTTTGCCACGTGGGAAATAGCCAACATACTCAGAAGACCCAAATCAATGAAGTCATTGGTGAAAATGAAAAATGGGCCTTTTATTTTATGGAAAAAACTAAACGGATGTTTTGGCCAACCCAACAGAATTAGATATAGTTGGTGCACGTGACTTTTCTTGTGCTCTGTCTGCTGAGAGGTTCCAGCAGCAAAGACACCCCAAAAGCCAAGAGCCAGTGCTCCTTCCCACCAGGGCCGGGGGCAGAGAGCATGGGAGGAGCCTGAAAGGGCTCATTGAGCCAAAACGTAAGGAAGTACTCCAGGAATGATGACGCTTGTCAAAAGGACATGAGGGCTATCTTGAAGGACTTCCCATTGGCCGAGTATGGGAAATGCTGAGCTTCAAAATAAGTGACGAGAGCAACGAACTGTGACACGTTAAGTTAGATTGGAACCTGTGAGCCCACATTGATATGAATCGATACATAGGGAAGTGGGGGCCTCTGTCTCACAGTGCAGCACAAACTAATAAATGTGAACAGGGTAACTGGAGCAGGAACCGCCATGCCTAGCGGCTGCCATCACAGCTACAGTGGATTCAGGAGAAGAACCGGCAGCCAGCGCTAAAAATTGGTGAGTAAAAGTTTGATATGGAATATGATATTTATGTGATGTCAGTTACTTTCCACTTAATTTTATTTAATTATTCATTAATAAGTCAACTTTAGTCGCTAATTAAATCTCTAGCGCAGGAAGAGCCAGACAGCATAACAAAGTGACAAACTCAACATCAGCAGTAACAGAACAAGTCAAGTTCATGTTGTCCTGGTGGGAGAAAAAGCATTGCTTCTCTGGCCCTTCTGCCCCAAAGTCATAAATCACAAGCAAACATCAAACAGACCAAAACTGAGGGCCCTTCTGCAAGGAAAATACCCTGTAGTTATAAAAACATCAAAGTAATGAAAACCGAAATATAAAAAGACGGAGGAGTTGTTTCAGACCAAAGGACACTAAAGAGACATAACAACTGAATAAAATATATGCTTATGGATGGGATTGCGAATCTATAAAAAGCCAGTCAGACGATGGGCGAAATGTGAACGAGCTCCGTGGATCACACGCATAGAGCAGTAATGAGTTTTGAATCTTGATTTTGTGCTGCGGTCAGGTAGGAGAGAGCTCTTTCACTGCGGAGGTGAAGTACGCGTTAAGGGGCGAGGTGCAAACATATCCACAACTTACTTTGAAAGGAAACGAAATTTAAATGTGTGTGTGTGTGTATAAAGAGACAGAAGGAATTTGCAAACAGACACTAAAATGAAAAGAACAACACAAGCCAAAGACCTTGACCCAGATTCAACAGACAGCAGTATTTTGCCATACTGTTCGTTCCTTCATTGATCCATTCTGTGTTACTAAATTATTTTAGAGAAATCCCCAGACATTTTACCACTTTATATATGGATATGCACATGCATAAACTCTGGGCATCAGGATATAGAAAAGCTCCATTACCCTACAAATCTTCCTCATGTCCCCTGTTTGCTGACAGAGAGGCCCCCCTCTGTCCCCCTCTCTCTCTCAGAACTGCATTCTGTCATCACCATGGTGACATAGAGCATTCACCTCAGGAAGAATGATTCCTCCTACTTTATTGTCCTTTTCCAAAGTGTTTTTTAGCTATTCCAGGGCTTTCGTATTCCACTAAAATTTGAAATGAGCTTGTCTTTGTCTATTAAAAACTTGTTGAAAATTTTGACGGGATTTTGTGAAATCTATAGACCAGTTTAGGGAGTATCGACATCTTAGCTATGTGTGTCTTCCAGTATATGAACACAGGCCCCTTTCCAATTTAGTTCTTTCACTTATTCTTCATTTTGTAAATTTTGGCATATACATCCTGGACACGTTTTCTTAAATTTATACCTAAGCACTGTGTTTTTCAAATTTCTGTTTACACCTGTTTGTTGTCAATACATAAAAATGCAATTGATTTATGTGTGTTGATTATTCATCTCATGACTTTACTGAATTCACTGATTAATTCTAGGAGTTTGTTTTGTTAATTACTTGACGAATTCCATTGTAGACAATAAGGTCATCATCTCTACTTGGAGACAGGCTTATTTTATTTTTCCAGATTATACGGCTTTTATTTTTCTTGTCTTGTTACAGTGGTTAGTATTTTCAGTAATATACTAAACACAGGCAGAGAGAACAAATATAAGTGCCTTGTTTCTGATCTTTGAGAAGAAATGTTTAGCCTTTCACCATTAAATATTCTGTTAACGATAAGATTTTTAAATTAAGTTTTGTATTAGATTGACTGTTTTTCTTTATTCCTAATTGTTAAAGTAATTAAACAAGGAGCCTTTGGACTGAGGTGGTTTAATGCCTTGGTAAGCAAACCAAAACCTATGCTAGTGTTAATTTCTGCAAATACCTCGAGGGTAAGAAATTGAAACCTGGGAGCAGCCAATCACAAACAGGCAACTAGCCTTTCCCAGATAAGGTGATGACTCAAGCTGCTGCCGATCAGATAGTTTTCTGCTTTGCCTGCACATCTGACCTAGAAAACCCCTCCCCTGAGATCCTGTGGGTGAGGGGTTCCTCACCACTCTCTTTTCAGTGCTGCCCAGTTCAAACTGATTTTTGCTGAAATAAACTCTTAAACATTGCAATGTGCCTCAGTTTATGTTTTAACAGAGTACATGGAAAGTTCTTAACACAAATAGATGAACTTTGTTACATGCTTTTTCTGCTTCAATTTATATAATAATATCAATTTCCTTCTTTAGCCTGCTGATATGGCGTATTACAGTGACCGATGTTCTAACATTGAAATGACCCTGCATGCCTAACGTGAACCCCACTTAGTCATGGGGCATTATTCTCTTTATAATTATTGGGTTTCATTAGCTAAAACTGTGTAGAAGATTCTTGCATCTCAGTCCATGATATCGATCTGAGAGCTATTGGTCTGTAGATTTTTGCATATGTGCTGTCTTTGTCTATCAGCGTTTGATGTCAAAGTCACACTGGCCTCTTAGGATGAGATTCCTCTTACAGCCTCATGAAGGTATTGTATAAAATAGGTGTTAATTCTTCCTTGAATATTTGCTAAATTCTCCAGTGAATTCCAGTGGACCTGAAAATATCTTTTTTTAATAATTTTTAAAATTATAAATTCGGTTTCCTATTAGTTACAAGGCCATGCAAATTACGTTCTGTACGTAGTGAGTTGTAGCAGTTTTTGCTTTTAGAGGAATGGGGTCCCTTTGTTGTAAAATTTATGTGTGCAGACTTTTTTGTAGTATTTTATTATCATTCTGATACCTGCAGGGTCTGTAGTGATAATCCCTTGTTTCATTCCTGATGTTAGGAACGTGTGTCATTTTTAAGGCCAGGCATACCAGAGATTTTATAATTTGACTAAGAATCAACATTTTGTTTCATTGAATTTTTTCTTTTGTTTTTCTGTTTTCAGTTCATTGCTTTGGGTTTTTCTCTTTGTTTTCTCCTCCTTTCTGCTCACGATGGGTTTACTTGTCTCTCCTTTTTCTAGTTTCTCAGGTGGGAGCCTATGCTACTGATCGAAGGCTTTTTTCTTTTCCAGTGTTCACATTTGCCGACCTGACCCCCACCTCGGCGCGGACTAGCTAGCTGCTTTCTACAAACGTTGGTTAAACGTGGGAGAAAAGGTCAAGAGAAGTCTGGGCCCGAGACTGTGGCAGTTTGCTGGCTCCACGGGCCCCAGCAAAGTAGTCAGGACGGCACCAGGCCCCCCTTCACCAGCTGTCAGTCACCTCAGCCACCAAGGGAGTGGGGGGCGGGGCAGGAGGGTTGGAAGCCTGGGGCTCAAGCATTAGGAGGCTGTTTGTGGAAAAAGAAAAAAGAACCATCAAGCCGGCTGCAGAGTTTAAATAAGTACACGCAACTCCCTAAAGAGAAAGTAAAGCTACTTTTTTTTTTTTTTTTACATCTGCCCAGGAATTTAATTAAACAGCCTCGCTGCCTATTTAATCTGATTACAGCGTTTCAGATATGAAATTAAGCCATCGGGCCTTCTGGCCCCACTCCGCTACTGTCTTTGGAAGGGCTCTGCGTTCGGACGGCGTTCGCACGAGGCCGAAGGCCAGGCCCGTGTCCCGCCTCCCTTCCTTCGGCAGGCTCCGGCCTGTGTCCCTGCCGTCTTTGCATGACCTCTCGGCTGAAGTCATTCTTATCACCGCAGTGAACCTGCGCACCCCTCTCTGTGAACCGTGAACACGTCACCACGCATGGACGACCGTTAATACTCATGTTTAGTAAACCGCTCGCCTGTGCCGCCTCCTCGCAGGCCAGCCAGGACGCTCGGGAAGCCGCGGTGGACAGCTTGCGGGGAGCTCAGGGGTCATTTTTATTTTCATCCCTGTATCATGACAGGGAGCCAGTGTGTGATGGGCGGCAATTTACTGCCTCAGAGACGGCCGACAGAAGAGGGAACATCACCCCAGCGACATAAGGCTCACAAACGAGCGTTTCCAGTCGCTGGTGGGAGCTCAGAGGAGACAGACGGGCAGTAGGGGGTGTCAGGCCCGCGCCTCCAACGTGCCTCCTCCTCCTACTGCAGCTTCACTCAGAGGCCGGAAGCCCCACTTCAGTTTGCTCGTTGTTTTCTTGAGGGAAAATGCTTTCCCACAAGCTGAGGGCTATGAATCGTCACTTCCTAAGGCCGGGCGGCTGCCGGCCTCCCCTGCAACACACTGATTTTCTGCTCTTAGAAAACTCGGCCCTCGGGGGCCGCGCTCGGCAGAGCGGGTCGTGGTGGCGGTGGTGACGGCGGGGGCCCCGGGCAAGAACTGACCTCGAAGCGGCGAAGAGACCTCAAGCCAAGTGAACCTTAGGCCCTGTGGGGCCTGCCGGCAGGAGCCCCTGCGGACACTGCCTTGTCCCCAGGGAGGGGCAGGGGCAGGCACGACTGGTGCAGGGTCTTTTCTCAGGAAACACACGCTGTCTCCATCGAGTTCCTCTTCTGCGTTGCTTGTCAGAGATTTGAGGAACCTCTCAAAACATCTAAACGTCTATTTCCGTCTTCAGTGACACATAGTCACACGTGCACACACACACACGTTATTCCTTTATAATAAACTAATACACTCAGAGCAAAGTCACAAAACTAGAATGGGGAACCTTCCCCGAGCTGACGGCCACCAGGACTAAGGGGAACACCTGGCCTGTCAGCGACCCTGCACGTTTCCTGGGCAGCTCACCCTGTGTGGGGGGGCGGGGGTAAGGATTGCTACGGTTAAAGCCAGTTTATTTGAAGTTAATCATTTATTTATGTTTTGATCTTTAATTATTTAAAAATACATAACCGTTACAGAAGCATCACATTACACACAAAAGCAAAAAGAACAGGAAAAGAGAACGTACTCCAATAACCCAGAAACAAACATATTATTATTATTTATTATTTTTATTATTTATATATAGATATATAATGGCAAAAATGTCACCATGAACCCCTAAACATGTGGGTGTGCATGTGTATAAGTTACCATAAGCGTGTGACGGACACGGGATCTCTGCAACTCTGTCACACACCGCGGGACACACCCTGTTTTTCTCGTTTGTGGAACATCCTTCTATTTTGAGATACACAGAGATTCACGACGTTTGTGAATGGTTGCGGAGTATCTTCATTTAAACTCTTATGAAAATATATATTTTATTGTTAGAATTATAAAACAATGTGACAAATAATCATCTAGAAATATAGTCAACTATTTTATTAGAATAAATTGCTGAAAGTCCTATTTTAGGGTCCAGCACTTAGAATTCTTTAGAATTATTCCTTAGAACACTGCCTTAGAATTGTTGATAGGCATGGTAAAACCTGTATTCTTAAAAATCATGTATAAAATTTTTACTTATTTTAGACAAACTATTTAGTGATCTAGGGTATCAAATTTTATTTTTAATTTATAATATAGTAATATGATTATATGGATAGTATTGATACAGTACTATCAAAATTACAATTGGATAATATTTACATAAATTGCATATTAATTCATCAACATACTGTTATATGATATTCGTTTCAAACACCGTTTTCCTCTATGAATCGGCTGCTCCGCTCTTTGCGGGGCCGCTTGTCCCCCAGATTCATGGGACACAGTGTCATCAGGAGGGCAGCCTTCCGTCCGCCAGGGGCTTGCTCTCTGTCTCAGCCTGCCGTTCCTTAACCTTTCGGAAGGTGGCTTAATTGCTGCCTTCTGACATTTTCTTAGAGAGGTTAAAGCATTGGTTTTGTACGATTATCAGCTTTGTTTGAAGTTCAGCTTCTGATAACATTTTTCAACAGGCTAAGGGCGTCGAGTCACACATTTCCCGTCACAAGCACAGCCCCGAGCATGCGGACGCCCTGAGTCAGCGGCGGTGCAGTGGGGACCGGTGCACAGAGTGGGCCTTTCATCGACTGTCTCTGGGCCGCTCCAGGGTCTTCCTTTGTTGTCCCCTCTTTTTGGAACGTAGCGGCTAGGGTGTGGGTGGTTTTTCGACACACAGGCTCTGTCTTCTCCTGCAGGGGAATGTCAGTTCACCATTTGTCTGACTATCCTGGGAGCAAGCCAGTAGATTTTGAGGATTGTGCTTTAATCATGTCTAATACCAGTTAAAACATGTTCTTCTCTGGAAAAATGTTACTTCAGGTGCTTTCGTGGCATCTCTCATGATTATTCATCCAGTTCAACTACAGAATCATTTTGTCAGGTTTTATTAAAAGTGTTTTGGGGATGCTGGTCACATGTTTTGATTACAAACCAGAAAGAACTGCCCCTCAGTCGCTCGCTGTGTCTCAGTAAGAATGACAACAGCGAGAGCAGGGCCTGCCCTGACTGGTGTGGCTCCGTCGGCGGCCGCCATTCCACCGGGCGAGGGGTCGCTGGTTCGATTCCTGTCAGGGCACTTGCCTGAGGTGTGGCTTCGGTCCCCGGTTGGGGCGTGTGCAGGAGGCCACCGATCGATGTTTCTCTCCCTCTCTTTCTTCCTCCCTTGCCCTGTCTCTAAAAATTAGTAAATAAAATCTTTTTATAAAGAAAGCATAATACCTGAAGGATGTCGGGATAATTAAATATTTTAATGTTTATAGAAACTTTAATAAAATCCTCAATAAATGATGGATGGATTCAATAACAAATTTATAATATGTGCATTAAATTAATAAATTTTGAGTCCTCTGATACAAGAAAATGATATCTATCAATGCGATGGTCTTAATTTATGAATCGGATTATATATTATAAGCACCGTGCACTTTAAAATATAATTTCATTACCTTATATTTTTATTTCTCTGAAACATAAAATATTTCTCTCATTACACTTTTGAACTAGTTACTTAACAAAATAAAAGTACAATATTTTATTAAAATGGACCAAAATATAAACCATCTTATCATTTCTGATTTTCTTTTGTTTTCTGGAGGTTAAACACACTATTATTTCTTTGCCTGATAATATCAATATTTCTTCCTTAATTTTACGTTTCTTACCGGATGTAACTTAATTGAACCACATCCTATTCCTGTATCTTGTTTTCTTCCACGCAATATTCAGACCTCAGAAATGTCCCGGAGAGTTTATGTTTCAGAGATTTTGTTTGGAGGGAACATTTGGTATCGTAGGAGATGGTCCTGTTTTGTTTGGTAAATGTTCAATTATCTCCATCTTTTCAAAGTCAGTTCCAATTCCTTAAAAATGAAGATTGCCGGTCAGACATGCCTGTTCTCTGACGCATATCTGAGATCCATATCTCAACAGCTTATTCAATGTGTAATGAGTTAATAGATCTTACTAGTTTGATTCAAGAAGTAATTTCAGTCTAGTGAAGAGAATGTGGTGGAATTATATGCTTTCTGTCAGACGCAGCTCAAATCGCATCTCAGGTAGGTTGTGAGGATGCTTTATGTTGCTTCGGCAACAAGATTTTCCTTTAAACTCGCTTTCTCAGTTCCTCAACTATTAAAAAAAAAATCCCTGGAAACATACGTGAAACAGGTAAGTGCATGACCTGCAACATGAGTAGAGGAACATATTTCAGCCAGAAATGCCCAAGGTCAGGGCTGCATCAGCCTTGCCTGCATTTCCAAGAGAAAATGCTGCCATTCATTAATTAAGCATTATCTAGCATACCTTGATTTTTAAAATACTAACCTATCAGGTTCTTTTTGCTATACTTTGTATCCTGTTAGATTGCAATAAAAATATTTTCATTGATGATACCACCTTCTCACTTTTAAAAATGATCACTAGAGCAATTAGAATTCCAAGAGTAAATTAAACTAAGAGAGAAAAATCACATCCTCCCTCCCAACCAAAAAAATTCTACTAGTAAATATAAAATTGTATTGAACATATTGGATAGATACCACTTTTGCATATTAATGTCACTAACTTCTCCGAACGAAAGCTCTCCTTGTATAACTTCAGAAAAGAAAAACTGCTATTTATAATATCAACAGGAGATGGGGGTGGGGCAGAGGCTCAGCATCAGATGTATTTACAAATGCATAATAAATGTTACTTTCAGGAGACAGACCATGTGTACACGAGCTTCAACTTTTTTTTAACATCAAAATCGGGTTCATTGTGTACCTAATCTTATGGCATTTATGGATCAAACTGTGGAACTAGTAGAATTTTCTTCAAATTTGAAGAGGAGAATTAATGAATCTTTTGGTTTTCTATTGTTTTATGTTACACTTCTGAATGCTTGTGAACACACTTACCATCTCAACTACATTAGAGCACGCCGACTTAAAAAAAGACAACCATACGCTTCTGGAAATCCGGTCAGGTTTTTCCTCGCAGCTTCAAAAATGGGACATCCTTCCGTCCTCCCGTCCCCTCCCTGCCCCCACCCCCAGACCCCAGCAGCACTCGATCGCCCCACGGACGACGTCGACACGTGGAATCGGAATCGGTGTGCGGGTTACTCTCTGTATTCTGCTCTACAAGATGTTGATACTCTTAAATAATAAATACCTTAAGTCTCACTTAGAGTCCGTTTCAGCGGTGGCCCTCCCTTGCTTATAGACACATAGGAGCCCCCCCACCCTGCCCCTGGAAGAATTTCTGATCTTCAGTTCATCTGGCCATGACCCGTGCCTGCGGTGGATGCATGGCCCCCCGCCGACCCCAAATAGTATCGGATGTACAGACTAACCACTCTGCACACACACTGTGAGGGTGTATTTTTTCTTTTGGGTGTCATGATTTTAGAATCATATTGATTCTAAAAATCCACATGATGGTTTCTTACAGAAACTGAACAAACACATACCATGTGACCCAACAGTTGCATTCTTGGGCATTTGCTCCACGGAAATGAAAATCAGCACTCGCTCAAAATCAGGGACACAGAAGTCCCCAGGAGCTGTAACAACAACAGGCAAAAACCGAGGAGTAGCCCCCGTGGGCCCCGTGGGTGACGGATGCAGCAGACCGCGGCACGCCCCTGCCATGTGTGCTCAGCAAGGACAAGGGACAAGCCAGGGGCCTGTCCAGTGAGTTGGGTGGACCTCAGAGAACCTGTTCTGCAGGAAAAGTGTCCATCTCTCGGGCAACATACGGCGTGGTTCCCACACAACATCCTCGAGGGACAACTTCCAGAGACAGGGAGTCGACGGGTGGCTGTCAGGGCTCAGGTGCAGAGGTGACGAGCTGAACGACTGTTATGCACAAACAACCCGAGCAGGCCTTGGGGTGATAGGACTGTTCTGTCCGTCGCTCGGTTAAACAAACCCACACACGTGAGCACACTGCGGAGAAGGACACACGTGCATGTGCGCGTGCAAACCAGTGGAGCCTGAACAAGCTCTGTGGACTGACTGTGGTTATCACACACGCGTGGGGGCGTCTGGGAGGACGGAGTCAGCTTGCTAAGCAGGACAGCAACGGTCGAGTCGGGTGGAGGAAAGAGACCGGCCCTGGGGTTCCGGGTGTCTGGGGACAGGGTTGGGCGAGGGCGCTCCACCTGCACCAGGGCCTACAGTGGCAAAGGAGGGACTCTCGGGCTCTCCCATCGGTTTGCCTTGATGTCTGGCAGAAGGAGAAGGTGGGGGGCCTGAAAGGTTCGGCGCTCCGACATCGAAACTGGGTTCGGATCCTTTGGTTGGATTTCAGATGCCCCTTGGCACGCCTACTACACGGCTGTCCCGCAGGCCCAGGTCTCTGAGACGCAGGGGACGGAGTGTGGGGGCGCCTGCCTCCCACAGTGATTCTCCACTGTGGGAGGGTGGACGCTCCAGTCACCCTCTTCCCCTTCTAACTTCAGCGAAGGCCACGTGATCACAGGGGCCACTCAGCTTGTCTAGGATCTTACGGTGAAATGTAAATGAAAAATCCAAGTGAAAGAAAAGGGGGAAAAAAATGAGAAAAGGAAGGGCAGGCAGGTAGGAAGACAGGGTGAGAAGGTCGCCGCCCCTGTGCTGCAGGGGACCGTGTGTGTCTGCCGGGACACACCGAGCGGGTCCCCTGACACCCTGGCCAGCGTGGCTTCCCGCTCCCTAGACACTTCTCACAGATGCTTGACCCCGCCATCCTGCTGGCTCCGAAAATCAATGATAAGTGTTCAGGAAATCGCCGCCACGCCGGAAGTATGTTTAAGACTCATTCTTCAACTGGAAAGTTACACTTTGTGCTCGGAGCTTATGCCTGTCCCTTTTGGATGTGTTATTTTGAGATCGATAAGTTAATAGTGTTCACAGTTACAAAATAATGGAGAAAAACAAGTCTCTGTAAATTACAGCAGTCAGAAAACACTCCAAAGAGACGCTTTTCTGCTGATAGTTTAAAAAAGTTACCTGAGTGCTCGTCAATGGGTGTCATATTTCGAAAAGACAGATCACTCTCGCCTGCTTTTCCACAAACGTTCTGAAGCCCGCCCCCCCATTGTCAGGCTCCCCGGGCCCGTGAGCCCTCGGACCCTCGCGCCCCGCACTGCTGCGCTCTCAGCGGACGCCGCAGACAGTTTCGCTGTGAAAGGACATGAGTAAAGGCACAGGAAATGTGTTTTATTTTTGAAATTACATCTGTTTTCTTCGAAAAGAAATACTCATATCCTTGAACAAATCCTGAGATTGAGCGGACTCAGATTTAGAGCAACGTGATATTATTGTTAAGTTTAGAAGTTAAAAAAGAAAAAGAAAAAAGAAAAAGCCCCTTGTTCCCGTTGAAGGGCAGGGAGGACCGCTTCCGCGGCAGGTCTCAGAAGGGCCAAGCGTCACGCCATTCTGCAGGCGGAACGATCCCTACCTGTCCGTTTTCTTCCACGCGCACACCTTCCCTCCACCCCACCCCCACCCCCACCCCCACCACACTGGCAATGAAATCACAGCGAAGGGAGACGGGGGGGAAGAGAGTCCTCGGAGCCCCTCGGGGGCGAGCAGCCCCCTTCCGGGAGAGGAGCCCTCTGATGTGCACCCATCGGGGGCTCGGGTTTTGGACGGGAAGCTTTGAGCCCCGCCCGGCCCCCAGCACGCAGCCCCGCCCCGCCGTAGGGCTGGGTACAGAGCAATGGGACAATGGACGGGATGGGGGGACGTCTGCCAGCTGTGACCCGCCGATGCGCTCTGCCAAACCGCAGGGCCTGTGAGGGAGAGGGAAGCAGGCCTCGCTCTCTCGGCCGTGGGGCCCTCTCTCCCCCGCCCGGGCTGTCCGTGGGGCGCCCGCCTTCCGCGGGTGCAGGCGCTGCAGGTCCAAAGAGGGGAGTGGGCGCACTGCCAGGCCGGCAGGAGGGGCTGGATCCTGGGCACGTGCCAGTGAAGCGGCACAGCGCGGACGGGAAGTTGGCAGCGCAGGCGGGGAGGTTTGCCGCTGGCGGGGCTGCGCGCGCGCGTGTGTTTCTGGCTGGCGGGTGGCATGCGTTTAGCCCGCCGTTTTCCGTACGAGGTGACACTGCTTGCATTCTACTTTCCGTCACGCAGCGAGAACCACTAGTCCCCCTGCTGATTCAACCAGACTGTAGGATGAAGAGAAACCTGCCGCGGCCACAGAACCGCGCCCACTAAGAGACCACAGCGCGGCAGGAACTAGACGGACCGGCGCATGCTCCATGTGAGAGCCTGGGAACACAAACAAACATCACATGAACCACAGGAGGGTGTTCCAAATGCCCCACAACGAGGATGGGGCAGGCTCTCACGCCTAGCATGGGTCTCAAGGCCCACAGAACAGGTGCTGGACAGACACAGCTGCTTGGGGACCATCCTGCCCCCGCCCCCATAGGCAGCCACCCGACAGGCGGACAGACTGGCCCCCGATCTGTTCACGGCTGGTTCTGAGCCCTGCAGACCCTCCTAAGTAACGATTAAGACAAAACCAACGCAGACCATCTACTGCAAAGGAGACTGGCCGGGGCTCAATGTGCAGAACAGTGTCTAAGGAGGCAGACGATCCAGTGGGGACAAACTGTGACAAACAACGGAAGAGCCAACACCGCAGAGCAGAGCCCCTGACTCGCAGCCCAGAATAAAGGCAGACGGGGGATGTCATTTTCGATGGGATTAAGGTTCTTCATCTTCAAAATGCCGCTGTCATTTTCACTCGACTCAATGCTTCTCAGCCCCTTTGGCCCCGACTCCCAGGGCACCAACGGACCTTCCTTCCCCACCATTGTCCCCTCCTCTGTAACCTTCACTGGCCACGTCTCTCGGTTCCAAGTCTCAAGGCCGGGTTGACAAGCGGTGACGTGCCCGGGCCTTTCCGGGTTTCTTTAAGTAAACGACCACTTGTCTGCGCTGCCCCGCCGTGGGCCTCGGTTTGTTACCCTTGCCCAGGAAACTGCATTTTGCTTCATAACGTAGGGACCTGGGCCTTTCTTATGTCACTGACTAGAAATCAGGCACCTACTGCAAGAATCTACTCACCTTCCCACGAATATCTCAAACGGGCTTGATCACATTAGTGGATAGAGCGATGGTTCGTTCTTTATCAAACAACTCAGGGTAAGACGTACGAAGTTGAATTTGGAAAACTTGAAAATGTGGGTCCCAAGCTCTCCTCTCTCCTGTGTTACGCTGCCGTGCTAGTCCCTGGGGTAACAGTCTCTCTCCTTTTCCCCTTATTCTGCAGCCCCACAAATCTGCATTTACATGTTTGTTCAAACAAGCTGTTGCTAAGTGACGGAGCTTCTTCGGTTCAATTCTTCCCTGCTGTTGAAATTAGCCACTTTTTTGAAAAGAGCAGCATTTACGAACTTAAGCTCTCATCCTGTAATTGTTACCTCAAGTTCAGTAAATATTACTGAATATTAATTAACTGTAATTAATTGATATTACTTGCAATTCAGACACCTTAGGTCATTTAACAGTCGTGTTGTTTCTTTTGTGTCCACCTATAACAATGAATAACATAGGACTTCAATGTCATAATGAATTTAAAATAGGTTTCCACATTTCTAAGGATAAACTGTGCTCTATTATTAACTGGAAGCCTTGTTAACAACAGAGCTATTTATTTTAACAAATATTTTAAATGACTGGTGCTCAGTAATTTAAAACTCTTTCATCCTTTCAAAGAAACGTGGAAAAGATTGGGCTTTTTGCTTTAATTGTTCGGGGAGATACGGACCTGACACTTCACACGTGTGCGTCAATGGCTGATAAATTCTCTCTGCAGGGCAGTTCATTTTGCAGCCGGCCAGCTGGGTACAATATAGTTATGGTTTTGAAAAAAAATTGAAATGTTTTCTAAAAATAATATTGAAACTTTGTATCATTTGGAAGAACTAGACAATGGCATTAACTTATTGACATTCAAGACGGACAGTCAGATCCCAAGGTTCAGCAGGGTTCGGTTTTGTGAGCGGGCAGTTACAAGGTAGAAGGAGCCTTCTTGTTTCCATCGGTCATCTGGCAAAACACCGCTCCGGTACGTGTTTCCAGGAGTTCAGATCCTCACCGGCAGGTGAGTAAAGGTGGACGGAACCCCCGGCTCTGCTGGGGCGCAGCCTCGGCTCCGTGGCTGCAGGCACGCGGACGCCCCCAGACCAGGGAGGGACTGAGGGCAAAATGACACCACCGACCGCTTGTTTTCTTTTAAGGAAATCTGGATTTTCCCACATCTTTTCTGTGGTTTGGGGTAGAAATAGAGGGACAGTGAAGATGAATCCCCACTGGTTATTTTTGTTGTTGACAGAGCTGAGTGACCAAACCATAAAGAGAACAATGATCTGGGGACAAATATGAGGTATGGGGAGAGCTCTGGGAGTTGTCAAGACCCCACATGGAGGGCGGGTGAGGTGTCTCAGGAAGTGCCTACTGGAAAGTGGGAATGCCCCCCCTCAGCCACAATCGCTCAAAATCAGTGAGGATTTGTCCCAAAACGCACGCTTTTATCCCACACGGAAACAGCGCGGGAGAGGCCGGAAGCTGGGTGTCTTGGAAGCAGTGCGGTGAGGGCCGAGCGCCGTGACTTAGCAGAAGAAATAACAGGCGATCGGGGTGGGGCTGAGTGTCAGGTATTTTTGAACACGCTGGAAACACGGGGCCCTTTGGGCACCTCGCGGGGGTCGGAAGTGACTTTCTGCACTTCTGGAATAAACTAACAGCGCCCAGAGCGCTAATTACCACATTTCTAAAATATTTCCATTTGCCCCTTCCAGAGCCCATGCGTAAATCCTGTAACAGTTCTATTGGTTCAAAACAAAGGAAAAACAACTGGCTTTGTAAAGTATAAAATCAACAAGAAATCAGATGCTCTGAAAATTATTCTACAGAGGCTGCCGGAAAGTCTCGTTTGAAAACATTCTTAGTTGTAACTAAGTAGTCTTCAGCCACGCGCTTGATACGGCTGGAAAGAGGACGAACTCCCCCTTAAGCAGTATTTTTACAAAACAGAAATTAGCGCATCTTTCCTCCTCCACCCTTCGCATTAGCTTTGGGTCCAAGTTTAGTCTACGTCATTCCCACCTGCTATTTCCTTTCTGTCCTCTGCAGGAGGTGGCAGTCGCTTGGATCTCTCCGCTATCATTTGCACAAATAAAACCTGACAGCTTTCATAAAATAATGTCAATACTATATCAAACTCCTCTCAGCACTGTCCCACACAGCTGCAGCAACTTCAGGGGACAAAAACCGCCTTCCACCACAATCCGTACAGCCGTAAATGGAGGGCAGTGTTCTCCTTAAAAACCGCCGCGTCCCCGGTACACGGGATGGTCAATCGCCAATGGCCCACACCCCTTCTTTTTCCCGAAGTCAGTGGGGACACCGGGCTGCCCTGTCTGCTCGCCCTTTTCCAGTTTCTGGCGAGGTTGAGTTCTGAGTATGACAGATGCTTGTTAAGGTGTGCTTTTAAAACCAAGTGACATACGGAAATAAGTAGGCATTTGGAACGATTACAAAAGCATTTATTTTTCTGTTAATGTGAAATACATCCCAGAAGTAATTTATTCATATTTTAAGTTTGAAAAGGACTACTAATTATAATTTCAAACATTGAAAGAAGCGTGGGGACCTAGTCAGAGAGAGCCCCCCGCCCCGCCCCGTGCGGGAAGGCAAAAGGACGTGTGCGGCCTGCACGACAAAAGTGAGTGTGGGACCCGAGAGAGAGAGGACGTGAAGGGGTGGGGGTCACCCCTTCATTCCACGAACTATGTGAGGAGAATCTGAGACAACAGTTATTTGGCTGCCAGATCGGGAAGCTCAGAACGTCGCAAAGTGGGGAGTCCTTTTCCGGGCGAGCACGGCAGAAGCTCCGTCCTCAGGGTGGGAGACCCACGGCGTGTCACAGGAAGGGGAGCCAGGAGGGACCCTTGGACAAAGGCAGTGTTGTCATTCTCTTCACAGACAAGGGGAACGAAGGAGCCCTAACCCTGCTATCGGTGTGACACAATTACGAGAAACAAACGCGTGCGGGCAGGTTATCTTTAAAAAGTGGACGGATGTGTAAGAAGGAGCAGGAAGGATGGGGAGGGGGAAGTGGGTGTTGAAAGCTTTAAAGCTGTTTGGAAATCAGAATTTGCCATGGAATCAATAGCGAGCTCAAAAAGTGGTCTAGAAAGTTGCTTCTTAACTAGCTTATGGAACACCATCTTTTCCTAATAGTTGCTGGAATTACAGTTTCCTGCAAAAATAAATTTAGAGGATCTTGTCTTAAACAAGTCGAATATTTCTTTTCAATAAGACATATCTGCATCTTCATTATACGAGGGGAGGCCCACAAATGGAATATATTTATTTAAAAATTGTGTATTTACTCTTATACGCTAAAACTTCAGTCCCCTTCCAAGTCCTCTCCCCCAGATGCAACACCCCCGTAGAGACATTTTTTCCTGCTGCTTAAAACGGCTTTTGAACTCGTCGATTTTGATGCCGCGTACTACCTCTCCCACATTGGCAAAACATTTCCCTTTGAGGACTTTTTTCTTCCTTGAAAACACGCATAATAAAAAGTCACTTCAAGGCGAGATCAGGTGAATAGGGAGGGTGGGACACGGGGGTCGCGATGTTTTTGGTCAGAAACTGCTGAGCCCTCGGCGTGGTGTGAGCGGGTGCGCTCGTAAACCTCCCATCGTGAAACGGGCAAACGCGATGAGGGTCTCCAGAAAAATTCACTGAAGGGAAACTATGAATCCAGAGCATTTCTAGAACACTCACGCCGCTGGGAAGCCTGTCCGACAAGGGGTCGACCCTGCAGAAGATGACTCTGCTTTGGGGGGGTCTCCCTTTGTAGTGACATGAGTCACGACTTTCCTAACCAACTGGTAGTGTGCAAACTTTTCCAACTCTATTTGACTGAAGAGCTGCTTTTTATTAACGCTTCTGAAACCTTCCAGTGCATACAATTGGAAAAATCTAGAAATGTCATAGGTCCCAGTCGATGTTCGGTTTAGACAGCAGTCGTAAAAAGTGGAAACAAATACACTAGGGTCTGCGAAAAGGCGGCCTGGTAACATCCCATCAGTCCTCTGGCAAAAGGCTGTCGTCCCTCCCCCGGATGTACCTCTTCTTCTCAGAGACACAGCTGATCCCAGGGGCAAGGATTTTGCTGTGGAGAACCCACCAGCCTCCACGAGGAGCCGAATTAAAAACGGGACGACTGTTAGCGCGGGGTCCCAGCAGAGTCGAGCGGGGCCCTGCGTGGACCGCGGCCCCGAGGAGGCTCTTTTCGTCTCTCGCGCCGAAGGGCAGCACCTCTGCGGACACGCAGGAATCTGAGAGCCCCCGGGGCCGTCCGAGGCTCGGCTGCGTGAGATGATTTTTCTGTCTGAGCCGCGCCCAAGGCTCAGGTCTTGACTCCCGGCCGGCGCCGGCTCTTGGGCTCGTTGCTGTGAAGGTGCGGAGGGGGACGGGCCAGCCGTCAAGCCCTGGCCAGCTGAGGCCGAGCGGAGTGGCGAAAGGCGGCGAACAGTTCAGGGCAAGAAGCGTGTCCTGGCAGCAAAGCTCGACGAACGCCCGGAAAGGTTCGTCCACGAGAAGCGTGAGAACAGCAAACTGGGAGCAAATTACCTACGTGAACATCTGTGCTTCTGGTAGCAAGTTGCCAGGGGTAACCATTGACACGTTTGGAAGAAAGAAATAACAAAACACACGCCCGAAGTCAGGACCGACTGGAAGCTGTGCTCTCTACCTGCAGAACTGCGCCCCCAGCCACCGGCCGGCGCTCAATCCCTGGGCTCCGTGCAAAGAGGGAATGAGCAAAATAAGAAGCAAAGGCACGGAACCCGAAATGCATCTGTCGTATACAGCAGGACATATTATAAAATGGCTCCTGTCAAATCCAAAAAAGCATCAAAGCACCCTCGCCAAGACATAGATATCACTGCATCAAAAGTGCGAACGAATGAAAACCTCGGCGAAAGGGAGGGCGATGCGAAATATAACGGAGGCAGCTGGAGACCGTCGAGGTCAACTGCCCGGATGCGAGAGTGGCGGGGACAGATAAAGGCCAAGCAGAAGGGCACGCAGGACGGACACTGTATTATTGTAATTAGTTGATGATAACAGCCCTCGCAATTACGAAGAATAGAAGATAAAGAGGGGACGTGAAGACGTTAAACAGTGCCTAGAGTGGAAAGGTGCTATCCACAGAAAACAGCGTCAGGATGAATTCTGCCTCAATAACTAAAATTCAGAGTTCGATACCGAAAAACGCCTAAGTAGACAAACGAAACAGACGTCTGGTTTAACATTTTTCTCTTCTGAGTTTTATGGTTAATCACTCAAACTCCAATCACCCTTAGATAAATAGAGATATAAAATTGTACTCTCATGAGCTCCACTTGAATTGTCCATCGATCACCTATATACTTAAATTTATATATAAAATGAACTTATCTTTGAATGGCAAAGGGTGGCTGACGTCTCAAAGACCAGACCCAGAAGACGCCTTCTCACTCACTGTGTGTGACAGGTTGCAAATCAGCCCGTTGTTTATAACCTCAGTCCTCCCACCTCTAAGAAGAACAGCACAAGATTATTACAAGAAACAGTGAGTTTACTGCAAATACAAAGTGTCCCATCAGTGGTTCACATACAACAGGGACAAAGCAAATGGTTATTGCTTCCCATGTTACCATCACCGTTACACTGACCGACACTTCCTCAGGTTTTCTGAGGTGGGAGATTCTTAAACAGTTTCATTACTTTGGTGCGAGCCTCTGGGAGGTATGGCCAGTCTCTTTCTTTAGATCAGGTGGGGCTATGTCTAGTTCATTAATGTTACCGATAATTATTAGCTGGTGTTTCTGTCTGGCACTCTGGTAGGAAACATAATTTACCTTGGTTTTGAAGATAATGTTTGTACACTCTCAGTAATTAACAAAGTGGCATTTTATCTTAAATGTGCAAATCACAGATGTCTTCAGAAAACCAGGATTACATTCATTAATTTAAATTAGAAGCATTGAAACATCAGAACGGTTAGTTAAAAACTAATTGGAATCAGGAATTTTTCATGGAAACAGGAAATGAAATATTTCTTAGTAGAAACCCATAAAGATTCATTATAAAGATATAAATGAGGAAATGTTGAATCATTAATTGCATTGAAGCAAGTCGATAAATAAAGCATGGCTCCTGCTTCACATCAAGAACGTAGAGCTAAAATCTGTATAATCACCTCGCCTTTTGAGTGCAGAAGGTAGGTATTTGCTAATTTTGAGTAATATACAGGGTGGGGCAAAACTGAGTACACAAAACAGTTTGTTCTTGTATTAGTATTGACTAATTATTGCTTTATTTTCCACATGAACAACCGTGAGCCTACTTTCATCCCACCCTGCAGCCCCAGCTTGAGAATTGCTCTTAAAATGTCACTGAACATTCTGTTCCATTAGCAACTTTTGGTTAAACCCTTACAACACGGATTTTTCCCTGATACAAACCTGCATAATTTCATTAGCTTCCTGTAGGCTTTCTAGACAAGTTTATCATCTGGTAGAATGGACACAGTCATAAGTCCTATGATGAAATATCACCTTAAATTATCCTTGTGAAAAAATTATTGTGTGATTATTAGAAAGACAGAAAATAATGATTGTATTACCAATTAATTAACAACAATCATTTGAGTATCTTCTCTTGGTTGGAATTTATATTAACTAATACAGCACATTTTTATCTATGCATATATTACTGTTCAATATTTTTCATTATATTTTATTGATCACGCCGTTACAGTTGTCTTGATCTTCCCCTTTTGCCTCCTTCCACCAAGCACGCCCCCCACTCCCTCAGGCAGTCCCCCCACCAGCGTTCACGTTCATGGGTCTTCACATCCCCATGGCTGTTCTGTAATTGCCCATTTGTTCGACTTAATCCCCCCCCACCCCGCTGCCTCCTCACCCATTCTCCCCTGCCCCTCCCATCTGGCAACCTTCCCATAACTAACTTCTTTTCTCTTGCTTTTAAGAGTCTCTCTTTATCTTTAACCTTTGGTCTTTTAATTATGATGTGTCTTGGATTGGGATCTTTGCATCCATCATAACTGGGACTCTCTGTGCTTCCTGGACTTGCATGTCTATTTCCTTCACCAAATTAAGGAAGCGTTCTTTTACCACTTTTTCAGATAGATTTCCAATTTCTTGCTCTTTCTCTTCTCCTCTGGCACCCCTGTGCGGTGAACATTGGACCTCTTAAAGTTGACTCAGAGGCTACTTATACTATCCTCACTTTTTTAGATTCTTTTTTCTTCTTGTTTTTCTGCATGGTTGTTTTTTGGTTCTTTATGTTCCAAATCATTGATTTGATTCTCAGTTTCATCCATTCTACTGGTATTTCCCTGTAAATTATCCTTTATTTCAATCACTGTATCCTTTGCTTCTGACTAGGTCTTTTTTATGCTGCCAAGGTCCTCGCTAAGTCCTTAGCATCCTTATAGACAGTGTTTTGAACTCTGCATCTGATAAATTGCTTATCTGCAATTCTTTGGCTCTTTTTCTGGAATTTTGATCCATTCTTTCATTTGGGCCATGTTTCTTTGTCTCCTCATTTTGGAAGCCTCCCTGTGTTTGTTTTTATGTATAGAGTAGAGCTGCTTTGACTCCGTGTCTTGGTCATGTGGCCTAATGTAGTAGGTGTCCTGTAGGGCCCAGTAGCACAGCTGCCCCTATCACCCAAGCTGGGTACTCCAGGGGCATCCTTCATGTGGGCTGAGTACACCCTCTTCTTGCAGTTGAGCCTTGGTTGCTGTTGGTAGGTCGGTGGGAGGGATTTACTCCCAGGTCAGTCAGATGCAAGGACTGGCTGTGACCACAGGCCACCCACCTCGGCCCTCGGTGCAGGATCAGCTGTTCAGGGGCGGGGTGGTGGTTCTCCGACGTGGTCTGTAGCTGTCCACTGGGTGTGCTAGCCCTGGGGTTTCCCGGGTGGTGCAGGCCAAGGTCAGCCCCCACCTGTGTTTCACCCGGGGCACCCTGTCTGAGCTATAGAGCAGCCTGAGAAGGCTGCTACTTTGGCTGGGCTGGGAGATTCCCAAGTAAAGTCAAGCTGTGACTCTAATCTGATTCACTGAAACCAGCTGTTACTTGTTTGATAGGATTTAGGAGCCAAGACCAGCCATTCTTATGGAAAAGCAGCTTGGGTGGGCCTGTAAGTTGGGTGGGGCGGAGTCTCTGGGGATCTCCAAGGCGGGTCACACAGTGTTAGCCAGGTTGATGGAGCCTCAGATACGGCACCAGCCTTCCCGCTCTGTGGGAGGAGGGCTCAGCAGAGGGACAATGGCCTCTGCTCATCCCGATGCCAGACACATCAGTCTCTCCCTGTGAACCACTGGTGCCCTTCGAGCTGCCACCTGGTGCTGGAGCTCAGAGGGAGCGAGTCTGAGTAGGTGAGTCCGTGCGTGCGTGGGTCCCAAGAGGAACTGCTTGGGGCTCCTGCAGCCTCCCCCACCAACTCAATCCCCGCTGGTTTTCACAGCCAGAAGTTGCGGGGACTTATCCTGGCACTGGAACCTTGGGCGGGGGGTTCCTGGCACTGGAACCTTGGGCGGGGGGTGCCTGGTGTGGGTCTGGGACTCCTCGCTCCCGAGATATCCCTCCCGAGTTCCTATCCACGTGGGTGTGGGGTCAGCCTGTTCCGTGTCCGCACCCCTCCTTCCGGTCTGGCTGGATGTGGTTTCTTCAATTCCGTGGCTTTCGGGCTTCCGTTCAGCTTGATTTCCGATGTTCGTGAGTGATGGTTGTTCTATATTTTAGCTGTAATTTTGATGTGTTTGCAAAAGGCAGTGAGCCACGTCTGCCTCTTTTACAGTCTTGACCGGAAGACTAATATTGACTTAAGACATTTCCAAGTTGTCTGTATAACTTTAAAGTAAATTTAGGTCCTAATTCACTTTAGGACGCTTTATCCAATACTATTGATTTTGGTTAGTTATGTGTTAATATCTTCTGTACTTTCCCATTGATTCTCAACACATCAGTTACAGTAATATGCTTTCAAAAACCATTGTGATAAGGCTTTAATTTCGCAAATAGAAGGCTTTGAGGAACAAAGGAAACCGATCGCCCCGTGTTCACATTAATTACAGGTGTGCTTTCCAGGCAGTTCTCTTCCGCATTTACGCAGATGCTTTCCCACCCAGCGCGGGGGCACAGGGCTGCCGCGGCCTCTCCAGGAAAAATGTGGGGAAATTTCAAGTAGAAAGTAGAAACTGAAGGAACTGCTTTGTCACAGCTATGCACATCTCTCTGAAAAAGAAAAATAATTCCATGACACTATTTTAATCTTCAATGGAAGCCAAGCACTCAGAGTAACGTGGCCGCCATTACAAATGGCACTGCAACCGTCACTTTCAAAGGCAGACACTTCCCCTGACGGGGGACTTTTTCTCAAGGGGTCGAATGAGAACCGCAGTTTGCCAGGTGCACACCGAGGCCAGCCCCAGGGCGCCGCGAGCAAGCCCGGTTCTCGCGCAGGGGGAAGCTCGTACAGAATAAACAGAAATACTCAGCTCTGTTTAGTGGGTGGCTTTTCCATTTGCACTCCTTTTTTTATTTTTTAACCTCTGTGCATTTCTTATTGTTTGTTGTTTCTACTGGCTCCTTGTTATAAATTGTCTGTACGCAAATTACAAGGCCAAAAATGAAATGTTCCGGGAACCCAGGGGGCTAAGGAGAGAAATTTTGATCAGCCAATTCACAGCTCTAGCTTGGAATGAAAATATACCCTCATATTAATATTAATTTTTCAGCTACCAATTAATGTTGGGAATCTTACGGAAACTTTAACTTTGTGATTGCAAGTCTGAAGCTCTGCTTCCCAGGGCATCACTTTTCCAGCATGACGATCGCCTTTTACTGTGGGATGGGAATGCTCTGTAATTTGAAGCTGGATGGCACATGGGTCTGGCGGCCGCTGGGAGCCCCCGCTTGCCGTGAGCGCGGCGGCCACTGCGCTGGCGGGCCGTGATGCCGCGCTTCCTTGCACGTTAATCTGTGCTTGACTGGGATTTGGGGCGAGTGGAAGGCGACGGTGCTTAGCAGCCACCTGAGTGCCCTGGGCTGGGGCGCTGATGGCGTCGGCTCCGTGAAGGACGGTAGCCACGTCTGAGGGCGCTAAGGTCAGGCACCCGAGACCCAGGCCAATGAACCGACAACCTCGGGCGCGTTCTAGAGCCGAAGGCCACAGGGTGCCATGAAGGGACCTGTCCCTCGGGGCTCTGCTGACATCAGGGCCCAGCGTGTAAACATTGCTGGTCTGTACAGGGGGCCAGTGGCTCGCTGTGCTGAAGTCGGGGCTGGGATTAGAAACGGGGCAACCTTCCGTCCTGGGATGCAGACGTTCGGGTGAACGACACTGCAACTCTGGCGCGCGTGGCTTTTCACAGGCCTCTGTGGCCATTGGTGACCGCTCCTCTCACCTTGCCCAGGTGGACGGCCCCCCTTCCCGGGAGCACGGCCTCCCACACTGCCGCCTCCGGGCCGCTGGCGGTCCTGGCTCAGCGGAGCCCGGGCGTGGCCGAGAGTCCCCCGCAAGGCCTGTGTGTGTCAAGACCGCAGGG